>CM073466.1:30077500-30232500 GCA_037074535.1 Gleditsia sinensis | reverse complement strand
AATTTTCTTATCAAGATGTATCTTTAATATCTGATTATTTATTTTGGTCTTTCTTTTCTCTTTTTTTTTTTTTTTTTTGTTATTCAAAAACGTTTCAGGCACATTTGTACACGCGTCATGACAGTATCAATGTTAACACACTCAAACATATCTGTTTATGCTTTATAATTTACGCATAATCTTTTTAGCTAATTTTTTTTAATATTTTAAAAGTCAGACTTCACCGAATAAGAGAAAAGAACCATTCATAATTTAGTGGCTAGACCATAATAAAAAAATATAAAAGATATATATATATATATATATATATATATATATATATATATATTATATTTTTGGGTAAAATATATTTATAATATAATCTGTTATGATAATTAAATTAATAAATTGTATAAATGGTAAATGAAACATATAATAATATTAATGGTAATTATTTCAAGTATACAAATGTAAACATTTGTAATATTATAAACAAGAATGTGTGTGGCCTAAGTTCCGGTGGCATGCTTTCCCACTTCCTAGAGAGCCTGGTTTGACATCTAACGCCGAAAGTTTTGCTAAAGCAAAGTAAAATAGTATTTGATTCCATAAGCCATTCCCAATTTTCCCCTTTTCCCCTCCCCGTCCATGTTGTTAACTATTTGATATCTTCTTGTCACACAAATAGGCAGAAGTGCTGTCGGGGCTTCTTTACAAGCTGAATAACTCACCTCCCAATAGGTAATTTTTTTTTTTTCCTTTTTGTAAAGGCTATGAAAGCAAACACTACAGAATTTATTGAGTTCCAAACACCAGAAGTGAGAAAAAGAATTATGATTTAAAAGGAACAAAAAAGAAAAAAACACTTTGATGTAGTGTATCATAACCTTTGATCTGTTACATGCCATAATATAACAATTAGGTATGCTTGTTTGGTCGCGGAGCCAGCCACAAACAATACAGATTCACCAAAACAACTTGTGGGTGTTGTAGATGTCACTGCCTTGAGGGATGAAAATGTGCTTCGGCATCTCCCTTCCGAGGCAGAAGAGTATATTTACATATCAGGAATTGCTGTCTCCACGAGTTTCAGGTGATCAAGTTAAATCTTATATATCAAAACATTGATCTTGCTTTAAGAATCATGTTACTTACAAAAATTAAAAATCAATCCCAGCTGGCCACAATTACGTAAGTATTTGTATTTGAGTTTAACCAATAAATAAATAAAATTGAAATTGAGCAAATTTTGAATTGATGTTCACAATTGTGGGTTCAGTGTCTGTTTAGCTCTAGTAGAAGAGAAAAAAGAAGTTATTTTTAGTATTAAAAAAAAAGGTTTTTAGTTCTCTTTCGCCAAACACAAAAAATTACTTTTTAAATGATAGCAATGCCAGTCTAGTGTACTCAAAAATTTGGAAACTAAAATTAAGGAAATTTATAATTTCAGCAACTGAATTATTGGTTTAATTACTATTTTTATTATAGATCTTTTTTTAAATGTGAATTTTAGAAATAATCCTATAAGTAATATTATTCTTGAATTAGTTTTGGTTAATTCTTAGTCCGAAAATTGAGGATCTTGTGTGACTAATTGATTAACAGGAGGAGGAAAATAGCGACTGCTTTGTTGAAAGCATGTGATGTGCTCTCCGTTTTGTGGGGTTTTGAGTTTCTTGCCCTCAGAGCATATGAAGAAGATTGGGGTGCTCGCAAATTGTATACAAATGCTGGTTACAAAGTTGTCTCTAGAGATCCACCATGGATGACTACTTGGATTGGAAGGAAATGCCGTGTTCTTATGATAAAAAAATCTAATTTGCCTAATTAGCTTAATTTTAGAATTGCAGGGACACCCAAACAAAAGAAACGAAACAGAGAAGTTTAATAATCTATGTATATATAGCATGTAATAATATATCATTTCATTTTCTTTTTGTAAAAGAATAAATTTAGGAATTAGATAAGTTGTTTTAATTCTAAGACAGGATACAATGCAATTAGTGAATACCTATTAATAAAGATCAACAATAGAAATTAAATTGAAGACTTTTAAATAAGTCAATTTTTTGTTGACATATCATTTCTTTTTTATTTCAAGCTAATTTGTGTTTGGCCAAATTATTTCAAGCTGATTGCACAAACATGTTTCCTCTTAATCAAGAAAAAGAAAATAATTTTATTCTCATAATTAATTATGAAATTTTGTTGGGTCCCAGTAATCAAATACTTTATTTAATCCCTGGATGTATAATAACACTGGTTGTTTGATTGTGATTTTATTCTTTATTTTTAAAAATTATGTTTATAAATTATTCTGTAAAAAAAAAGATATAAACTATTTTTAAAATATGTTATTTTTTATTTTTTAGAGTTTTTAAAATTAAAATAAATAATAAAAAACTCTATTTTTAAAATTATCTTTTAAAAATAGACACCAAATAGACTATTAATTTCTCTCTCTTTAGATAGATTATTATTCACAAGGTAATAACCAGCCTATCCCTAGTTCTCTTCTCTCTCTGATTGTCCCTCGAAATGGATCCTCTGCTGTGTGCTGTGCCCCGTAAATAAGTCTGATCAGTCGATTGATCATTTGGCCAGTCGACTGGCCAAATGACCAGTCGATTGATCAGAGTGTGGAAGGAGCACAGCACGCGGTGCAGTGCTTCGTACCACAGCAAGAGATCCACATTCGATTGTCCACACCTTAAGGACAGGGTTCCTTGTATCTTCATATTTTATCTTAGTCATTAAAATAATAATAAAAATTTTTTAAAACGTAATACTTTGAACAATTTTGTATATTAAAAAAATTTTGTTCATTAGAAATTATATTTTTTAAAAAACAGTATTTATATAAAAAATATATATCAATTTAAAGAATTTAGTAAATAGTAATGTAATTACATGAAAGTGTTTATACTCTAAAATAAAATATAACAAAGAAGAAAAATTTCTGAAAAAAAATTTATTTATACAAATAAGTATTTAGTATTTATAATTTGAAGTTCAAATATTGATAAACTCAAATTAGAAATATGACAACAACAAAAAAAGAAAAGAAAAAATAAATAAATATTTTATTTTCTAATTTTTGAATTTAAAAAGAATTAAAATAAAATATGAATAATTTATGATTGAATTGCAATCCATAAATTATATACTTAATGCCGCTAAGATTTGTTCTTACCTCTCAAAAGTCAAAATTTTAAGTGTGCATCTTGTAGTGTTATAAAAAAAAATTTAATAGTAAGTTAAATATAAATTTAAGAGTGAGTTAAAGACAAATCAAATAATAAAAATTTCAATTTAAAATAAGTCAAATATAAATTTAAGAATAAATCATTAAATAAATTTTGATATAACTTACAGGATCTAATAAAATTTTGAGGAGAGACTTTTATGTATATTTAATACATTTAACAAAAAATTTAACTTTTTCAATAAAATAGAGAGGGAACATATTTTTCCCTCAAACATGAATATGAATCCTCTTCTGTGCCTTATGATACAACAAAGCGTATTATGTGTAACAATTTTATTTTTTCTTTTACATATATATATATATATATATATATATATAAATTTTTAAAATCTGATGAAATTATTACTTCTTTACTTATAATTATTTAACTCAAAATAACATTCAATTAATTTATCCAAACATAATCAAGGTTTAAGGTCTACAATACTGATTTTATATACACATCATTAATTAAATCGTACGTACAAAAATAAATACATAAATATCTACATCTTATTCATTCATGTTGACCAAATCCAAAGATACGAGTGCGGGTGGTTGCACCTTCACCGGAATTTTAACCAATTCGATTACAAACATCTTATTAATTTTTAGGATCCGCTCAACATAGAGTAACTCGTTCCAATGTGCACTAAAAGTTAGAGTTATAGAAAAATCTGCACAATTAGTTTTCTGAACATGATATTGAAATAGAGTGAGAATTAAATCTTAGTAGGTTCAACAATAAATCATAATTATCATCAATATAGTTCATCATGTCATGTTCATCTATATAAATTACAACAAATATCTTTAGGTCACATGAATGAACTTTATCCATGAACATGAAAATCGTACAGTTATAACATGTATGGCATAAATAACTATTTTCATAATATTATATGATGACTGTCAATTTATTTTCATATCAAGCTACCCCAGTCAGGGTAAGTACTTCTACTTTCTGGTACGAGCTTTTTTTGCTTTGTCCGACATGGCACACTTTCTTTTCTCATTAACATAATCATAGCCGTTGGTAGGGCGTCTCTTACTGGTGCACTACACGGACCGTCGCGTGACCATGCTCATTTCTTTTCTTTTCACATTAATATTCAAAAATATGATTTCAATAAAAAGTATATTCATTATACTCACATGCCATAATTTTTTCATCAAAATATAATCATTACCAAAAGTATTGGTAATCATGATATGAATATAATCGTTTCAAATATCACTTTATAAAATATTTTCATGTCAAAATTACACACTTAAGATGGTAAGGAGTTCATGCAATGGCAATGACTATGGCATACACTAGTCATTTATTATTTTTATTTATAAGATTTTTCTTTTTTTTAAATATTATTTTTATCTCTTCATTTTTTTTATACTTGTCCTCTAGTTACTTTCCTCCTACTTATATCATTTCCAACACATGTTCTCACAAATTTAATACGGCATTCTTCTTCAATTTGGTTTTTATTATTATCTTATAGTTAATGAGGTTCATTTAGGGTAGAAAATGTTGCAAATAAGTTTTACCAGCTTTCAACATAGCCTAAACATACCCCGTAATACGGCTTGACCATTTCCTGTAAAGCAGCCATGCTTTAGCTTTCAAATTGCCCTTTTTAACACCGAACACAGCTCTATGTTGTGTTATTCTCTAATGCACGTTTTCGTCCTGCTTAATATTCTCTCATTAATCAGTGGCTAAATTTCTGTGAAACATATATCTATATTTTTTGTGTTAACCAGATATTTTAATTCTCTACAAAATTTTCTCAAAAATTCAAACACAAAAATTTTCCTAACAGATTCTTCCCTGGTTAACTATTTTCTGACCACTTCTTACTAATCTGACGGTATCTATCTCATATGCACTCCAAATTGAGTGATTGCAGTGGCTAAAAATCTATGAGACATATATCTATATTTTTTATGTTAACCATTTCTTTTAATGCCTAATTAATTTTTTCCAAAATTTAAAAAATAAAAGCTTCCCTAATTACTCCCAAACCCAGTTTCCTAACCAAATCTTTTCTAAGATTTTAGTTCATCATTTTATTATGTCATATTCTATTTTTTTCCTAATTTATATCTAATCATATTTCATCAATTTTTCACCACATTTAAATGTACAAAATAGCAGTATAAAAATCTTAAAATTTTGCCACCCATAGCCATACCTATCCATAACTTTCCACACCAACCTAAGTATTCAAACATACATCACATGCAAGATCAACATGTAACATGATATATCAACATCAATGGCCAATCATCAAGGTAACAAATATAGTAAATTTCATCAAAGTTCTAAAATTAAAATCTCATATAAATGTTTCTAATTTCAAAACTTTTCTAAAACATTATTGTTAAACATACCTAATGATCTCCTTAACTACTTAGTGAATTCTTTTTCTTGTTTTCTCTTGAAGAAAGTGGCAAGATTTCTCATTTCCCTTAACTTTTTCAACAACTTGAGTACTTAATTCTCTAAACTTCTCCTTCTTCTTCTCATCTCTTTCTCTCATTTCCTCACTCTACCTTACTTCTATTTTTTCTCTCCCTCACTTGGACAAAATTATAATATTTTAATGGTGGGTATTTCTTAAATAAACTATCAAGTGATTCACCTTTCATGATCATAGGTCTATCTTATCACAATTAGGATGCACTGGGTTATTTTTTAGGGAAAAAAAACTCATGTTCTTATCTTTCTCTCCCTTAGTCAAGATATGCATAACAAAAGAAGATTTGTATTTTGAAAATCATGATAAAATGTTCTTAAGACGAGGGATAAGGTCCATTTGATTTAGGAATTCATTTCTTTTTTCTTTTGTCTCACACAAGTATGATAAGTATGCCTTTCTAAGTGGCAAGTTTCTAACCCTTGAATCTCTCTTGCTTGGCTGAAATTATTTGTGTATGATAGGTATGTTTTGTCCTAACATTATGTATTATTATATCACTTGCTAAAATTATAAGTGTAGGATATAGATATTTTGTCATAATGCCATGTATTATTATACTACTTGCTGAAATTATGAGTGTAAGATATATATATTATCACACCATTTGTTAAATTTTTGTCTTAATGCCATGTGACCTAATCTTTATTGCACTATTATTTTATCATATGATTCTTATTTTTTCCTCTTGGATTTGGTTTCATTCTTACCCATTTTCTTTGCTTTGGCTAAAATTTTATATCTCATGGAAGGTTTAGTCACATTTTAATAATTTTTGGGCTATCAATCCAACTTTTATATCCTAGTCCAAGTCTATGTTATTTCTCTTGCTTGGGCTATCCAATTGGCTTGCTAGAAACTCATGTGAAATGGAAGAAAAAACTCTATGAAGTGTCTATAGGCGAAGATCGAATATATGGGTGGAGATGTTAAACTTAGTAATTATATCTCTTAAATCAGGAAAAATTATCCTAATTCAATCTTTTTGAACTTTTAAGATCTTTGTTTACTTCCAACAAATTTTATCTTTCTTACCCAAAAATTTTGCCTCTCTTTAGGATGTTATTTTTAAATTTTTTTTTAATATTAGGTTTTCTCTCTTTACCTATTCCATTAATGTTAAAAACATTTTTTAAACATACACATACGGTAAAGAATTTCTAAGACTTATATTTTCTTAGATATAAAAAAGAATTGTTTAAAAAATTTTATTTACTTAAATATTTATGTACATCTACTAATAAAAAAACGAAATTAAGGATATTACACTGTGGTTCAAAATGCAATCTTTTGACTAAATTTTAATTTTTTTTAATTTTTTAATTTATTTTGAAGATATTTTTTAAAAGTTTTGTATTTTTAAATTTTCTTAAAATTTTTTATCAAATTATTTAAAAATGTATTCTTTATTATCGACAAAATAAAATATAAAAATAAAAGATTTTGAAAATAATTTTTGTTGAAAATTTTTTAAATTTTATTTTATATTTAATTTTTTAAAAGAGAATTTTTTTAAATAATTTGTTGAAAAAATAAAATTAAAAATATATTAAAAATAAAAAATCCAAATTATTTAAAACTAAATTTTGAAAATAAATTTTAAAATATATTAAAAATGAGAAAATAAAATTAAAAAAATATAAAAATTTGTTGAAAATTTGGATTTTTTTATTTTTAAATATATTTTAAAATTTTAAATTTTTTCAAGAAATTATTATTATTTTTTAAAATTTAAATATAAAATAAAATTTAAAAATTTTCAACAAAAACTTATTTTCAAAAAATAACTTTATTTTTATACTTTATTTTCAAATCTTTTTTAAAGAAAAATATTTTTTTAATTAATTTTGTAAAAAAAAAAATTAAAAAATATATTAAAAATAAATTAAAAACTTAAAAGAATTTCAAAACGCATCCAAAAAGCTGCGTTTTGAACCACAGCCACATGATCCATATCCATCAAACAAATGTGAGCCGCCATTGTACTTTATGTTGATATTAAAATTTATCAATTAATTCATTTTCAATATATAAAGGTGTATTGATATATATATATATATATTTTATATAAATAAAATTTTCAAAAAAATATAATTTCTAATTAAAGTGTGTATACTCTAAAATAAAATATAACAAAGAAACAAATTTGCTGAAAATAAATTCATTTATACAAATAAGTATTTAGTATTTATAATTTGAAGTTTAAATATTGATAAACTAAAATTAGAAACATGACAAGAAAAAAGAAAAAAATATATTTTATTTTCTAATTTTTGAATTTAAAAAGAATTAAAATAAAATATGATTAATTTATGATTGGATGGCAATCAATAAATTATATACTTAATGCCGCTCATTAAGATTTGTTCTTACCTCTCAAAAGTCAAAATTTTAACTGAACATCTTGTAGTGTTATAAAAAAAATATATAAATTTAATAGTAAGTTAAATATAAATTTAAGAGTGAGTTAAACATAAATCAAATAATAAAAATTTCAATTTAAAATAAGTCAAATATAAATTTAAGAATAAATCATTCAATAAATTTTTATATAACTTATAGGATCTAATAAAATTTTGAGCAAGAGACTTTTACGCATATTTAATACATTTAAAAAAATTTAATTTTTCAATAAAAGAAAATAAAAATTGAGAGGGGACATGTTCTCCCCTCAAACATAAATATAAATCCTCTTCTGTGCCGTATGGCACAGTAGAGTGTGTTGTGGTTCAAATTACAATTTTTTAGTTGTATTTTGAAATTTTTTTATTTAATTTAAAAATATTTTTTAAATTTTTGTATTTTTAAATTTTTAAAAAATATTTTTATCAAATTATTTAAATTTTTATTTATTATAGAGATAATAAAATATAAAAATAAAGATTTTGAAAATAATTTTTGTTGTAAATTTTTTAAATTTTAATTTTTTAAAAGAGAAAATTTTTAAATAATTTGTTGAAAAATTAAAATTTAAAAATATATTAAAAGTAAAAAAATTAAAATTTTTTAAAACTAAATTTTGAAAATAAAATTTAAAAATATATTAAAAATGAGAAAATAAATTTTAAAAATATAAACATTTGTTGAAAATTTGGATTTTTTATTTTTAAATATATTTTTAAATTTTAATATTTTTTAGCAAATTATTTTAAAAAAAATTTCTTTAAAACTTTAAATATAAAATAAAATTTTAAAAGTTTCAACAAAAACTTATTTTTAAAAAATTACTTTATTTTTATACTTTATTTTTAATTTTTTTTTAAAAATAGTTTTTTAAATAATTTTGTAAAAAAATATATTAAAAATAAATTAAAAACTTAAAAAAATTTCAAAACACATCCAAAAGGCTGCATTTTGAACCATAGCTTGGCATAGCACAAGATCCATATCCCTCAAATATATGTGAGCTGTAACAACTCTATTTATTTATTTTTACACACACACACACACACACACACACACACACACACACACATATATATATATATATATAATTGTATGAAGTCATTATCTCTTTACTTCTAACTATTTAACTCATAATAATATTCATTTAAATTAACCAAACATAATTAAAGTTTTTGAAATACTATTAACATTTATATAATTCTGAGTTGACATACACATTATTAATTAAAACATCTGTACAAAAATCAAACACATATAAGTCTATATTTTATTCATCCATATTGACCAGTTTTGGAGATACGGGTGCAGATGGTTGCACCTTCACCGAGATTTTAGTCAACTCGACTCAACGTACGCTAAACTCCGGTTATAGAGAATATCTGCATAACTTAATTTTCTGAACATGATATAAAAATATAGTAAGAATTAAATCCCAGTAGATTCAACAATAAAACATAATCATCATCAATGCTTGTCACGTTATGTTCATCTGTATAAGTTATAGAAATTATTTTAGGTCACATGAATACATTTATTTATGCACATGAAAATCGTACAGTAATGAAATGTATGGCATGAATAACTATTTTCAGAATATCATATGATAGCTATCAACTTATTTTCATATCAAGTTATCCCAGTCAGGGTAAGTACTTTCTACTCTTTAGAACAGACTTTTCTCACTCCGTCTAACATGGCACACTTTCTCTTTCTTTTCTTATTAACATAATCATAGCCGTTGGTAGGGCATCCCCTACTGGTGCACCACACGGACCACCATGTGACCGTGCTCATTTCATTTTTTTTCACATTAATAGTTAAAAATATAATTTCAATAACAAGTATGTTCATTATACTCACATGCCATAATTTTTCATCAAAATATAATCATTACCAAAAATCATTGGTAATCATGCCATGAACATAATCGTTTCAAATATCACTTTAAAATATTTCTATGTCAAAATTACACACTTAAGATGGTAAGGAGTTTATGCAATGGCAATGGCTATGGTATACACTAGTCATTTATTATTTTTATTTATAAGATTCTTATTCTTTTTTAAATATTATTTTTTTCTCTCACTAAACAGAGCATAACACTCTCATTTTAAATCCGATTGAGGTGATCTTAGTGTCAATTGAAAGATAAGACAATCTTCTAAAACCCTTATGTTGAACATTTTAGTGAAATTTTAAGTAATCATGGTGTTATTACTCCCTTAATTTCAATGTTATTTCTTCTCAAATAGGTTCAAACCTCTACTTATTAATCTGATCATATCTCCCTCATACGAACTCTAATTGAGGTAATTCCAAAGTTTATAAAAATATAAGACACTTATATACAATTTTCTTGTTTATCATTTCTTCAGAGTCCTTACTAATTACTCCAAGAAAATAAAAACAAAAACGCTTACATTTATCACCCTTGATTCTAGACAGATTCAGACCTCTATTCATTAATTCAGCCATATCTCCCTTTTATGGACTCCAAATTAAGTGATTTCAGAGTCTATAGATCTGTGATACATATATATTTATTATTTTAACAATTTCCTTTAATACCCTGTAACGCCCCCAATTTACGTTACGTAAAATAAACATTTTTTTTCCTACAATCAAATATTCTCCATAAAGATGCACAATTCAAATCTTTTTCATTTCTCTCATGTATACACAATATACATGTAATAACCGTAAAATTTAACGAAAATTCAAATTAAAGAAAATTTAGAATAAAAGAGAGAATTTTGAAAATAGAGATAAGAACCGTAGAAAATATGTATATTTACTACATGAGTTAAAAAAGTACAAAGAAAATATGAAAATTTACGTTTTGGCGCGTAATTTTTATTTTTAAATGATAGTATTTTGCTATAAGCAAATATATTTTTATTTTTTTAAAAATGATTATGTCTTGATAAAATTAAGTAGACTTTTAAGTAAAATAATTATTGTGTTGCTTAAAATAATTATACCGACCTCTAATGAATTTTTGTTGTATTTTTTAAAATATTCTTTCTTTTAATATGAATAACGATATTTATTTTGAGATTTGTTTTATTGCGATTTTTATAAAGAAAAATCATGATTTAAGAGTTCTACTAAAGGTTTATGAGAATGTAAATTTTTAAAAAAATTTAGGATATTTTAAGATAAAAAACGGAATTTATATGAATTTATATAAAATAAAATCCTATTATTAATTATTAAATAATTATTATTATTATTATTAAAAAAAATAAAAAAATAAAAGGGGAAGAGAACGTACGAGACGACACCGAAGTTTCAGAAATTCTGAAATATGAATAGTGAGTGAATAGTAACCTTTAACATTTTCTCTAAATTTGGAGTACCTATTGACTTTCGATCTCAAAACTGAAGGTATTACTTGATTCAGGACGAAGAATACTACAGTTTTGACCGATCAGTTTTTCAAATCAGCCGTTGAATCGCCGTAGATCTGAAGTAGAAAATATCAGAAAAAGGTAAATTCTGAAACTTTTATTTAGAGACCTCCAATTGAAATTCTGACACCGTAAATGGATTCAAGAGTTAGATAAACCTTAAGATAGGTATATTTTCGGCCATCTAACAGCCTTTTTGTTCGTTGTAAATAGTGTTTTCCGGCGGTGAATAGTGATCAAGTTTCTGAAGTTGCTTTCTTGGTCTTTTTGACCTTCTGGATACGTTTTTTAGGTCAATTTGATCAATTAAAAATTTGAAAAGTACATTTTAAGGTTGTCCAATCTGGAGCCCTTATACTGTGAGTAGATGATTCTTCCTTTAACTTGTTTTTACTCTTCTTGAACTTTACATTGCTAAATGAGTATGTTTACTTGTTATTTATATTTTCATATGTTTCTGAAATGGTTTGAATTATCTGAAATGGTTGAAATATGATATTTAGTTCAAGAAGAGTATGACTTTTGAAATGAATTTTGAAACACATTGAACATGTGATTTTTAAATGTATTTCGCATTACATGGCAAAGAAAATATGTTATGCATATGATATTAATTTATACAGTAATATGTTTGCCTCGCATATGGACATGTATACATGATTCCCCTGATTGGGAAGTTTTGACAGATGAATATACTGAGACTCAAAGTCTATATTATATTGAGAATTTTATACTGAATTATATGGCATATGTGCATATGGTATTTTCTGTGAAGGAATCCTATTAGAAACACTGTCTGCTAACAGCAGGTGATGTTAGCCCTAGTGCGCACCTTGATTACCTCAGCTAACAGGGGAGGTGGTGCTAGCCTCGTGTGAGGGCCAATACACGGGAGATTATATGTGAAGGAGAGCGGAATGCCTCCTATATATGGGCGAGATGTCAGTTATATGAGATGTTATTTGCCTTCCCTTGCTGTGTGCTTGGGAAAGACCCATACAGAGTCCCTTCGCGTGTCCTCTTGAATGGTAGTAGGGAAAACCTCAGCGGGATGCTGAGTTTAGGCAAATCCTATACCACCAAAGTACGGAAGGGGTCAAACTCTGATGTGGTGGTTCTGATAAGGGATCCTCCGAATATTTTATGAGAAATGTTTTGATGCATAACATAATTTGATTAATGATTTTACAGTATTGAATATGATTTTGAACTTGATATGAGCATTTTTTATACAGTACCACATACGGTTTGAAAGACCTGATTATGATTTTTGAACAGAGAATATTTGAAAATGCGGGTCCCATGTGGATGTACTTCAAAAATGTAATTTTTGATAACATAAATTTTATTATATGAGTACATCCATATGTTGATCTGAGAGGTCTTAGGAGGTATTATCTGTTCACTGAGTTGTAAAACTCACTACACGTGGTTGACATATTTTTTAGATAAAGACCCAGAGTTTGATCCTACAGCTTCTTGATCGACTAGGTGTTGTACTTCTGTGGTGAGCTTAAATTGTTTATTGGCTCTCAAATGTAATATAATTGTACTCTAGAGTTGCTCTGAACGCCACGGGCAGGATCCCTGCTTCTGTTGTACTCTGATGTATATGCACTTGATTTATATATGGTATATGTATGGGAAAAGTCTATATGTATCTGATTCCTTGATAAATGATTGGAATATTCATGTATATGAAAAATATATGTTCATGATATACGTATTTCACGTGCCCTAAAATAAGGGGCGTGACAATACAGACCAAGTCTATAAACATCAAAGTACAGCAAAAACATAGATCTTGCCTGTAGCATTCAGAGCACTCTAGAATACAAATACAGCATAATTCAAAAACCATGAGCCTTGGAAGCAACGTAGACTCACCCACATAATATGTCACCTAACTGATCACCTATCTGTAGGATCAGACTCTGTATTCTCATTTGAAAAATGTGAAAATATCGTGTAGTGAGTTTGACAACTCAGTGAGTAAATAATTCCTCCTATGACCTCTTAGGTCAGCATATGGATGTACTTATACTTTAAAATTTGTCACATAGAAAATACAGTTCAGAAGTACATTCATATGAGACCTGTATTTCTAATATTCTCAAATAAAAGGATATTCAGATATCTTAAACCGTATGCAGCACGGTATGATCATTAAGCAAATTTTGTTTTACTCAGTTGTATAAGTTATACTAAAATATTAAGATTTGAAAATAAAATCATCATTTTTAATGCACCTGCCTCACTTGGCGATCTGGTCAATGCAATAAAAATATAACTAATTTGCTATACACATATTGACTGATCAACTACAGTCATAATAAGTGATCAGGGAATGTGAGTACATCACTCTCTTGCCCCCCCACATTACCACTGTCACCCGGTTGGACAACCCTCCCCTGGCTCACTCAAACTAATAGGGCGTCCCCTATTCGGTACCGTCACAAGCCATACAACCCGTCGATATTCATCCATACATATAAATACATGTAAAATTATCAAGCAACTCGCCATGAGCTTTACACTTGTCATATTTATCAAGTAACTCGCTATGAACTTTACGCTTGCCATTCGATCTCATTTATAATATGACATGCATCATTTTCACAAGTATATAGTTTTACAAATCAATGCATCGTGCACATAACATTCACTTTATCAAATAATGATAAATACTAGAACCACATATTCAATGAGTTCCAAAATCTATTTCGAAAACCATACTTTTCTTGAACTATGTGCCAGTTCGTAAGCAAAATAAATATTTTAACACATTTTAAAAATTTATGATAGCATAAATAATTGTAAACAGAAATAATTATACATTTATAGTTCAAGAAGAGTATGGGATAACTCATAAAAATAATTATCTACTCATAAGGCAAGGGCTCCAGATTGGACAGTCCCAAAATGTACTTTTTCAATCCACATTTGACTAAACAGACTTCAAAAACGTGTTCGGAGTGTCCAAAAATAAAAAAAATGATTCAGAGAGTTTGGTCACTATTTATTACCAAAAAATACTATTCATCGCCGAAAAATACTATTCATCGCTGGAAAAAATACTATTCACTAAGAACAAAAAGTTGTTAAATAGCTGAAAAATTTCATATCCTAAGGTTTATTTAACTCCTGAATCCATCTACGGTGTCAGATTTCCAATTTGAGGTCTCTAAGTAAGAGTTTCAGATTTTACCTTTTTCTGAGATTTTTTACTTTCGATCTACGGTGATTCTACAGCTGATTTGAGAAATTATTCGGTCAAAATCATAGTATTCTCTGTCTTGAATACAGTGGTACCCTTAGTTTTAAGATCAGAGGAATGTAGACACTTCAGATTTATAGAAAAAAATAAAAATTACTATTCACACTATTTATTCTCTTCCATTTTTAAGTTTCGGTTTCCATCTCTCCTCTCCCTTTTCTTTATTCTTTATAATAATAATAATAATAATAATAATAATAATTATTTAATAATTAAATAATGTAATTTTATTTTATATATATTCATATAAATACCGTTTTTCATCCTAAAATATTCCAAAAATTTCTAAAAATTTACATTCTCATAAACATTTAGTTAAACTCTTAAATCATGATTTTTCTTGATAAAAATCTTAATAAAATAAATCAAAAAATAAATATCTTTATACATAATAAAAGAAAGAATATTTCTAAAAATACAACAAAATTTATTAAAAGCCAATATATTTATTTCAAGCAAAACAATAATTACTTTAATTAAAAACATACTTACTTTTAACAGAACATAATCATTTTTAAACAAATAAAAATATTTTTGTTTATAGCAAAACATTATTATTTAAAAATAAAAATTACGGGATATTATATACCCTACAAATTTTTCTTGAAAATTCAAACACAGAAGTATCCTTAACATATTCTTCCCTGGTTAGCTAGTTTCTAATCTTTGCTTACTAATTGAACAATATCTCCCTCATTTAGACTCCAAATTAAGTAATTCCAGTGGCTAAATATCTGTGAGACATAGATTTACATTTTTATTTTAACCATTTCTTTTAAATCCTAACCGATTCTTCCTAAAATTTCAAAAATTGAAGCTTCCCTAGTTACTCCGAAATAAAGTTTTCTAACCAAATCTTTTCTAAGGTTTTAGTTCATCATTATATTACGTCATCTTCCATTTTCTTCCTAATTTACATCTAATTATATTCCATCAATTTTTCACCACATTCAAATATACAAAATAGTAGCATAAAAATCTTAAAATATTGCCACCCATAGCCATACCTATGCCAAACTTTCCACATCAATCAAAATGTTTAAAACATTCATCATATGCAAGATAACATGTAACATGATATAGCAACAACATCCACGACTAATTATCAAAGTAGCAAATATTGTAACTTTTATCAAAGTTTTAAGATCAAAATCTCATGTAAATGTTACAAATTTTAAAACATTTTTTTAAAAGGAGATATTGTAAACCTACCTAATGATCTCTCTAACTCACTTAATTAATTTTTTTCTTATTTTCTCTTGAAAGAAGTAGCAAGATTCCTTCCTTCCTTTAGCATTTCTAGCAGTTTAAATAAGAGAAGGAGGGTGAGTTTTGAACCCCAAGGATGAAGAGAAAATATGGATTCAAGTGGAGATTAAGCTAACTTACCTTGAGTATTTAGTCCTTTAGACTTCTCCTTCTTTTTCCTTCCTTTCTTCTCCTCTCTTTCTCTCTTTTCCTCACTCTACCTTGCTTCTATTTTTCCTCTCCCTCAAGACGAAATTATAATGTTATAAGGGTGAGTTTTATTTAAATAAACTATCAAGTGGTTCACCTTTCATAATCATGGGTCTACCTTATCACAATTATGATGTACTTGGTTGTTTTTTAGGGAAAGAAAACTCATGTTCTTGTCTTCCTCTCCATTAGTCAAGATATGCATAGCAAAATGAGATTTGTATTTTGAAAATTGTGATAAAATGTTCTTAAGACAAGGGAGACAAGGGACAAGGCCCCTTTGATTTAGGGATTCATTTCTTTTTTTTTTTGTCTTAATCAAGTATGATAGGTTTGCCTTTCTAAGTGACAAATTTTTTGCCCTTGAATCTCTTTTACTTAGCTGAAATTATTTATGTAGGATAATGATGTTTTATCATAATGCTATATATTATTACCTACTTGTTGAAATTATGAGTGTAGGAAATAGATGTTTTTTCCTAATGTCATGTGACCTAATCTTGATTATTATTATACTACTATTTCCTCATATGATTCTTATTTTTTCCCTCTTAGATTTGCACCCATTCTTACCCATTTCCTTTGCTTTGGCTAGAATTCTACCTTTCATGGAAGATTTGATCACATTTTCATAATTTTTGAGCTATCGGTCCAACTTCTATATCCTAGTCCAAATCTATGTTTTATTTCTTACTTAGACTATCCAATTGGCTTACTAGAAACTTATGTGAAGTGAAAAACCTCTATATGAATTGTCTATAGGTGAAAGCCTAATGTATAGGTGGAGATGTTAGACTTAATAACTATAATTCTTGAATTAAGAAAAATTACCCTAATCCAATCTTTTTGAAATTTTAAGACTTTTACTTACTTTATAAAAATTTATCTTCTTTACCAAAGAATTTTGTCTCTCTTTAGTATGTTATTCCTAATTTTTCCTATTAGATTTTTTCTCTTTACCTATTCCCTTAATGTTAGAAACATTTTCTATGCATACACATAAGGTGAAGAATTTTTAAGAATTATATTTCCTTAGATATCTAAAAATTGTCTAATAAATTTTATTTCCTCAATTAAATATTTATGTACCTTTATTAATAAAAGAAATAAATATAGAGATGGTACATTAAATATTTATGTTACTTTATGTTGATACGAAAATTTGTTAATTAATTTATTCTCAATATGTAAAGGTGTATTGATATATATTTTTTATGTAAATAAAATTTTCAAAAAAAATATAATTTCTAATGAAAGTGTGTATACTCTAAAATAAAATATAACAAAGAAAAAAACTTGTTGAAAATAAATTCATTTATACAAATAAGTATTTAGTATTTATAATTTGAAGTTCAAATATTGATAAACTAAAATTAGAAACATGACAACAACAAAAAAGAAATAAATATTTTACTTTCTAATTTTTGCATTTGAAAAGAATTAAAATAAAATATGAATAATTTATGATTGGATGACAATCAATAAATTATATACTTAAGTCACTTATTAAGATTTATTCTTACCTCTCAAAAGTCAAAATTTTAAGTGTGCATCTTCTAGTGTTATAAAAAAAAACATATAAATTTAATAGTAAGTTAAATATAAATTTAAGAGTGAGTTAAATATAAATCAAATAATAAAAATTTCAATTTAAAATAAGTCAAATATAAATTTCAGAATAAATTATTAAATAAATATTTTATATAACTTATAGGATCTAATAAAATTTTGAGGAGAGACTTGTACGTATATTTAATACATTTAACAAAAAAATAAAATAAAATTGAGAGGGGACATGTTTTCTCCTCAAACATGAATATGGATCTTCTTCTGTGCCTTATGGTACACCAGAGTGTGTTGTGGTTCAAAATGCAATTTTTTGATTGTATTTTAATTTTTTTTAATTTATTTTAAAGATTGTTTATAAATTTTTGTATTTTTAATTTTTCTTAAAATTTTTTTGTCAAATTATTTAAAAATTTATTTTTTTATTATAGAGAAAATAAAATTTTTTGAAAATAATTTTTGTTGAAATTTTTTTAAATTTTATTTTCTATTTAGTTTTTTTAAGGAGAAATTTTTTTAAATAATTTTTTGAAAAATTAAAATTTAAAAAATATAAAAATTTGTTGAAATTTGTTTTTTTAAATATATTTTTAAATTTTAATTTTTTTCAACAAATTATTTTTAAAAAAAATTTCTTTAAAAATTTTAATATAAAATTACATTTAAAAATTTTCAACAAAAACTTATTTTCAAAAATTACTTTATTTTCATATTTTTTTTAAAGAAAAATAATTTTTTTTTAAAAAATTAACATTAAAAAATATATTAAAAATAAATAAAAAAATTTCAAATTGCATCCAAAAGGCTGTGTTTTGAACCACAGCTTGACATAGCACAGGATCCATATCCCTCAAACATATTTGAGTCACCATTGTACTTTTTGTTGATACAAAAATTTGTCAATTGATTCATTCTCAATATGTAAAGGTGTATAAATAAGTATTTAGTATTTATAATTTGAAGTTCAAATATTGATGAACTAAAATTAGAAACATGACAAAAAAAAGAAGAAAAAAGAAATAAATATTTATTTTCTAATTTTTGAATTTAAAATGAATTAAAATAAAATATGAATAATTTACGATTAGATGGCAATCAATAAATTATATACTTAATGCCGCTTATTAAGATTTATTCTTTCCTCTCAAAAGTCAAAATTTTAAGTGTGCATCTTGTAGTGTTATAAAAAAAATATATAAATTTAATAGTAAGTTAAATATAAATTTAAGAGTGAGTTAAATATAAATCAAATAATAAAAATTTCAATTTAAAATGAGTCAAATATAAATTTAAGAATAAATTATTAAATAAATTTTGATATAACTTATAGGATCTAATAAAATTTTGAGAAGAGACTTGTACGTATATTTAATACATTTTAAAAAAAATTTAATTTTTTAATAAAATAAAATCAAATTGAGAGGATAAATGTTTTTTCCTTAAATATGAATATGGATCCTCTTCTGTGCCTTATGGCACACTAGAGCGTGCTGTTGTTCAAAACACAGTGTTTTGGTTGTATTTTTTTTTAAATTTATTTTAAAGATATTTTTTAAAATTTATGTATTTTTAAATTTTCTTAAATTGTTTTTTTTTCAAATTATTTAAAAATTTATTTTTTATTATAGAGAAAATAAAATATAAAAATAAAGATTTTGAAAATAATTTTTGTTGAACATTTTTTAAATTTTATTTTCTATTTAAGTTTTTTAAAGAGAAATTTTTTTAAATAATTTGTTGAAAAATTAAAATTTTAAAATATATTAAAAATAAAAAATAGAAATTATTTAAAACTAAATTTTGAAAATAAATTTAAAAATATATTAAAAATGAGAAAATAAATTTTAAAAATATAAAAATTTGTTGAAAATTTGGATTTTTTTAAGAAATTATTTTAAAAAAATTTTTCTTTAAAAATTTTCAACCAATAAAATATTTCAAAAATTACTTTATTTTCATATTTTTTTTAAAGAATTTTTTTTAAAATAATATTGTGAAAAAATTTAAATTAAAAAATTTAAAAAATTTCAAAACGCATCCAAAAGGTTGCATTTTGAACCACGGCTAGGCATAACACAAGATCCATTTTCCTCAAACATATTTGAGCTGCCACTGTACTTTATGTTGATACGAAAATATATCGATTAATTCATTTTCAATATGTAAATGTGTATTGATATATATTTTTTATATAAATAAAATTTTCAAAAAAAATATAATTTCTAATGAAAGTGTGTATACTCTAAAATAAAATATAATAAAGAAACAAATTTGCTGAAAATAAATTCATTTATACAAATAAGTATTTAGTATTTATAATTTGAAGTTCAAATATTGATAAACTAAAATTAAAAACATGACAACAAAAAAAGAAAAAAAGAAATAAATATTTTATTTTCTAATTTTTGAATTTAAAAAGAATTAAAATAAAATATGATTAATTTATGATAGGATGGCAATCAATAAATTATATACTTAATGCCGCTGATTAAGATTTGTTCTTACCTCTCAAAAGTGAAAATTTTAAGTGTGCATCTTGTAGTGTTATAAAAAAACATATAAATTTAATAGTAAGTGAAATATAAATTTAAGAGTGAGTTAAACATAAATCAAAGAATAAATTTCAATTTAAAATAAGTAAAATATTAATTATTTTCATATTTTGTTTAAAGAAAAATAATTTTTTAAATAATTTTGTAAAAAATTTAAATTAAAAAAATTTAAAAAATTTAAAAGGCATCCAAAAGGCTGCATTTAACCACAACTTGGCACAGCAAATAATCCATATACCTTAAACATATGTGAGCTACCACTATACTTTATGTTGATACGAAAATTTGTCAACCAAATCTTAGGATGGTTAAGGAGATAGCATTGATAATGTGTAATATATCCAATTTTTTCATATGTTACTAATTGAATTTTGTTTTTTCAGAGAGAAGAAAGCGTTTTGGATCTCAAGAGAAGATTAAATTATTTTATAATTTTACTCAAGTCAAACAAATCTTAAGATGGTTAAAATGATATTTATGTAATTTCATTGAAATGACATTTATATAAATTCTTTGAGATGACAGTTTTGTAAATATTCTAAGATGACATTTTTGTAAATAATGGAGGATGACAAAGTTGTAAATATGTGGTGATAGGTAGGGAAATATCTTGATAATTATGAGGGAGAGGGAGTGTCAGTAAAGAAGAGAAAGAAAAGAAAGAGGAGGAAATGAAAGAGGAAGAAGAAGAAGAGAAAGAGGAAGAAGAAGGAGAAGGAAGAGGAAAGGAAAATCAAGGGAAATTCTTGGTCATCTATCTAATTTCATCATCTTTTCTTTAGGAATATCCTAATTCATGGTATGGATGTAGGATTTTTGTGTGGTAGAATTAAGCATCCAAGTTTAAGGATTTGTTTGGGGTAGGCTTAATATCTACTTATAAATTTTATACAGAATTATTTATATACTTTTAGATTTATTTAGATGTGATTTTAGATAACATGTGGTCTGGATATTTATCTGAATTTCTGTTTTGGTTGTTTGGACATGCATATGGGGCATAGGATTACATAAAAGAAAAAAAAAAGGACAAGTTAAACTAAGCTGAATTTTAGAGTAATTTGAAAAGCTTATATTTTTGAAATTCTGGAAAAATTTGACAAGGATTTTAAAGAAATGATCAACATATGAATTGTATATATATGGCTCATGGATCTATAGGCTTTAAAATTGCTTAATTTGGAGTCCATATGAGGGAGATATAGCTGATTAATTGAGCAGAAGTCAGAATTCAAGATAGTAAAAATAAGTGTTTTTATTTTTAATTTTTTGGGAATAATCCGTAAGGTATCTGAAGAAATGATAAACATGAAAGTTGTATATAATTGTCATAACTTTTTATAGCCTTTGATATCACCTTAATTAGAGTCTATATGAGGGCGATATAGTTGATTAATTGAGAAGTGGTCAGAATTAGTTTAAAATCCAGAATGGTAAAATAAGCATTTTATTTTAATTTTTTGTGAATAATCCGTAAGGAATATGAAGTAATGATAAACATGAAAGTTGTAGATAATTGTTTTATTTTTTTTATAGGATTTGAAATCACCTCAATTAGAGTTCGTATGAGGGAGATATTGTTGAATAAGTGAGGAAAGGGCACAGAACACGGCTAGACCGTGTTCTGGGTTACTTCAGCATGGGTAGGCTATGGTCGGAGCTGTTTTTAAGCATGTTTGAAGTATTTTTCAAGCATGGCCATATCATGAACATGGTTAGGTATGTAACAACTCCAAATTATGTAACAATTTTTTATTTATTTATACAACATAGAGTTTACATACACGTCATTAATCAAAACGTACGTACAACATATCAAACACATAAATATCCACATCTTATTTATTCTAATTGACCAATTCCGGAGATACAGGTGTGGGTGGTTGCACCTTCACCGGGTGATCATTGGTATTCATGTCATGAATATAACTATTTCAAATATCACTTTATAAAATATTTCTATGTCAAAATTTCACACTTAAAATGGTAAGAAATTCATACAATGGAAATGGTTATGGCATATAATAGTCATTTATTAATTTTATTTTTAATTTTTTTTTAAATATTATTTTTATTTCATTATTTTCTTGATGCATGTTTTCATTCTATCTGATCTTCTCTTACTAACCAAAGCATAACTCCCCCATTTTAACTCAGATTTAGGTGCTCTTGGTGTCAATTTAAAGATAAAACAATTATCTAAAACTATTATGTTGAACAATTTAGCGAACGATTAAGGAATCATGGTGATATTATTCTCTCAATATACAGAAGATTTCTTCTCGGGTAGATTCTGACATCTATTTACTAATATATTCATATCTCCCTCATAAGTATTTCAAATTGAGTGATTCCAGTGGCTAAAAATCCGTGACACATATAGTGATAATGTTTATGTTAATTATTTATTTTAATTCCCTATAAAATTTTCCCAGAAATTAAAACACAGAAGCTATCCTAACATATTCTTCCCTGATTAACCATTTTCTGAATACTGCTTATTAATCGAACCATATCTTCCTCATATGGACTCTAAATTGAGTGATTCCAGTGGGTAAAAATCCGTAACACATATAGCTATAATTTTTATGTTAACCATTTATTTGAATTCCCTACAGAATGTTCCCAGAAATTAAAACACAGAAGCTATCCTAACATATTTTTCCCTGATTAACCATTTTCTGACTACTGCTTACTAATTAGACCTTATATTCCTCATATGGACTCCAAATTGAGTGATTTCAGTGATTAAAAATTCGTGAGACATAGATATATATTTTTCATGTTAACCATTTATTTAAATTCCTTACTGATTCTTCCCAGAAGTTTAAAAACAGAAACGTAAAATTTTGCCACCCATAGCCATACCTATGCAGAACTATCTACACCAGCCCAAGTATTCAAACATACATACTATGTAACATGATAAAGCAACATCTATGACCAATCATCAAAGTTCTAAGGTCAAAATCCCACAAAGATGTTGCAAATTTCAAAACTTTTCTTCAAAAAGAAATATTGTTAAACTTTCCTTGAGCACTTAATCCTCTAGACTTCTTCTTCCTCTTTCTTCCTTTTTTCCTCTCTTTTCCTCACTCTACCTTGCTTCTATTTTTCCTCTCCCTCACTTGGACAAAAATTCTAATGTTATAAAAGTGAGTTTTTCTTAGATAGACTATCAAATAATTCACCTTTCATAATCATGGGTCTACCTGATCACAATTAGGATGCACTTGGTTGAACTTTTTGGAAAACAAACAACTCATGTTCTTGTCTTCCTCTTCCTTAGTCAAGATATGCATAGGAAAAGGAGATTTGTATTTTGAAAATTATGATAATATGTTCTTAAGATAAGGGACAAGGTTCCTTTGATTTAGGAATTCATTTTCTTTTTCTTTTGTCTTAATCAATTATGATAGGTTTTCCTTTTTAGGTGGCAAATTTCCAACCCTTGAATCTTCCTTGCTTAGCTAAAATTATTTGTGTAGGATAAGGATGTTTTGTCATAATGCTATGTATTATTACGCATTTGCTAAAATTATGAGTGTAGGATATAAATGTTTTGTCCTAATTCCATGTATTATCATACCACTTGCTAAAATTATGAATGTAGGATATCACACCACTTGCTAAATTTTTGTCTTAATACCATGTCACATAATCTTGACTACACCATTATTTCATCACTTTATTTTATTTTTATTTTTATTTTTCCTCTTGGGTTTGGGCTCATTCTTGCCCATTTTATTTACTTTGGTTGAAATTCTACCTTTCATAATGGGCTTAGTCACATTTTCATGATTTTTGGGCTATCGGTCCAATTTCTATCTCCTAGTCCAAGTCTATGTTTTATGTCTTCCTTGAGCTATCCTATTGGCTTGCTAAAAATTCATGTGAAGTAGAAAAACTCTATATGAAGTGAACATAGGTGAAAGCGCAATTTATGGGTGGAGATACTAAACTTAGTAACTTTAACTCTTAAATTAGGAAAAATTACCCTAATCCAATCTTCTTGAAATTTTAATACCTTTACTTACTTCACAAAAATTTATCTTCCTTACCCAAGAATTTTACCTTTCTTTAGTATATTTATTTTTCATTTTTCTTCTTAGGTTTTCTCTCTTTACCTATTCCATTAATGTTAGAACATTTTTCTGTATACACGTAAGTTGAAGAATTTCTAAGGATTATATTTCTTTAGATATCTAAAATTGTTTAATAAATTTTATTTCTTTAATTAAATATTTATGTACCTTTATCAATATAAGAAACGAAATTAGAAATGTTACTTTGAATACATGAAACAAAATTAGGGATGTTACATTTCTCTCCCCCTAAAAGAAATTTTGTCCTCAAAATTTTAGAAATTACCTAAGAATAATTTCGGATATTTCTTCCTCATGACTTCTTCTAGCTCCCAAGTTACTTCTTCCGGAGTCAAACCTTCCCATAACATCTTGAATAGGGGAATAGTTTTGTTTCACAATTGCTTAACGTCAGTGTCCAATATAGATGCTGGTACTAGCTTGTATGTCATGCTCTCCTTTATTTGGATTGGTACATCTCGTATCACATGTGAGGAGTCTGGAATATACTTCCGAAGATGTGATACATGGAAAACATTATGCGAGTTGGAAAAATTAGTTGGGAGAGCAACTTGATATGCTGACGTCCCTACTTTCTTCAGAATTTGGTAGGGTCCCAAAAATCGCGGATTTAGCTTTTTGGTCTTGAGAGACCTACCAACTCCAGTGGTCGGGGAAAGTTTTAGAAATACATGGTCCCCTTCCTCAAACTCCAGAGGTCTATGTCTCTTATCATAGTAACTCTTTTGCCGACTAATCCTAATTTGTTCAGTGGTTGGTTGAACTAGATCAGGATCCAACAAGTTCTTTTCTCCTAAAGGTAGGTATTTATCCCATCCTTTACCTTGCTTTATCACACAGGCCCTCAACATATCTTCTAGGGTTTGAATGGTTCGTTCTGTCTGCTCATCAGTCTGAGGATGGTAGGCAGTATTGAACCGCAACTGGGTTCCCAAAGCTTCTTGCAACGCCTTCCAAAACCTTTTTGTAAACCTCAGATCTCTATCTGAAACGATATTTAAGGGAATCCCATGTAGTCTAATTATTTTCTGAACGTACAACTGGGCCAATTTGTCTAGTGAATAGTTAATTTTTATGGGCAAAAAGTGAGCAAATTTGGTTAATCTGTCAACTATTACCCAGATAGAGTCATGTCCAACTGAAATCTTAGGTAAGCCCATGACAAAGTCCATTGAAATACTATCCCATTTCCATTTAGAGATCTCAAGAGGTTGTAAAAATCTCACTGGCTTTCGATGCTCTACCTTCACCTTCTAACAAATTAGACATTTCGCCATAAACTCAGCAATGTCCTTTTCATCCCTGGCCACCAATACATCCTCTTTAAGTCCTGGTACATTTTAGTAGATCCAGGATGGACTGAGTATTTACTCTAATGCGCTTCTTGTAGGATCTTAGTCTTCAACTCTCGATCTTGAGGAACACAGACCCTACCTTGGTACAAAAAAATCATCCTGATCATTATGATCCCGTAAGTATTGGTCGTGGCCTTAAGCCTCTTTAATCTGGGCTCTAAGGTCACACTCTATACTTAACCTATGGATGATTAGCTTCTTTGGAGTAAGAGTAGTGGCTAACTTTAAATTTTGAAACTCCTCTAGCATCTACATCTCATACACCATCATCTGACCGATGTGCAGAGATTTTCGACTCAAGGCATCTGCTACAACATTCTCTTTTCCTGAGAAATTCTACCCATTTTCGTTGCCTGATATTTAACTCATTCTGATCAAAAAGGTATTTAAGACTCTTAGGATCACAATATACTTCAAAGGACGACCC
Organism: Gleditsia sinensis; assembly: GCA_037074535.1. Classification (NCBI taxonomy): domain Eukaryota; kingdom Viridiplantae; phylum Streptophyta; class Magnoliopsida; order Fabales; family Fabaceae; genus Gleditsia; species Gleditsia sinensis. Next base: position 30,206,240 of record CM073466.1, on the reverse strand, counting down.
GTACAAATAGTGTCGCCAAATCTTTAAGGCAAACACCACTACCGCCAATTCAAGATCATGCGTTGGATAGTTTCCTTCATGGGATCTCAGTTGCCTTGAGGCGTAAGCAACTACTCTCTTATCTTGCATCAGCACACACCCTAGCCCTTTCTTTGAGGCGTCACTATACACTTTAAAATGTCCTGTAGGGTCTGGAATAATTAAAACAGGAGGAGTGGTCAGTTTTGTCTTAAGCTCCTGAAAACTAGCTTCACATTGATCAGTCCATTTGAAAGGACTTACCTTCTTGATCAATTTAGTCAATGGCAATGCTATACGAGAGAAGTTTTGTATAAACCTCCTGTAGTATCTTGCCAAACCCAAGAAACTTCTGACTTCCGTAACCATCTTTGGTCTCTCCCATTGAATCACTGCTTTCGTCTTGCTAGGATCTACGGCTACCCCTCTATTAGAGATGACATGTCCGAGAAATTTTACCTCTGACAGCCAAAATTCACACTTCTCCAATTTGGCATACAACTTTTTCTCTTTCAGCACTTGCAGCACGATTCAGAGATGTTGTTCATGTTCTTTCTCACTCTTAGAATATATCAGGATGTCATCAATGAACACTACCACAAATTGATCTAGGTAGGGTAAAAAATGCGATTCATGTAATCCATAAAAATTGCAGGTGCATTTGTTAACCCGAAAGGCATTGCGAGAAACTCATAGTGCCCATACCTAGTCCTGAAGGCAGTTTTTGGTATATCCTCCTCCTTGATTCTAATATGATGATATCCCGACTTCAAGTCAATCTTAGAAAAGATAGAGGCTCCCTTCAGTTGATCCAATAAGTCATCTATCTTAGGGAGAGGATACTTATTTTTGATAGTCACCTTATTTAGCTGTCTATAGTCTATGCATAGTATAAGGCTTCCGTCTTTCTTCTTAACAAACAATACAAGAGCTCCCTAAGGTGGTATACTTAGTCTAATGAATTTCTTGTCTAACAATTCCTCCGACTGTTTCTTAAGTTCTTGTAGTTCCTTCGAGGCCATTCTATAAGGTGCAATAGAGATAGACCCTGTCTCAGGTAAGAGATCAATAAAGAATTCTATTTCTCTCGGGAGGTAAGCCTGGAATATCTGATGAAAATATTTCAGGAAACTCGTTGGCTATTGGGATTTCATCAAGTTTCGATTCGACTTCTAGGTTTGATAAATACAAGAGAATGTATTCAAGTACTCCATTCTTCAACTCCCTATTAACTTGATTGGCATTAAGCATTAATAACTACACCTCCTCTTTTGGAGTAGGAGGTAGAAATTCAACGGTCTTATTACAACAATTCAGCAAGACCCGATTTCTAGACATCTAGTCTAACCTTAGAATGAACTCAATACCTCTTAAAGGTAAACAGACGAGGTCTACAGAAATTTTTTTTTCCTGGATGGTGACTTGACAATCCTTACATACAGAGAAAGTTAATACCCTTTCCCTTGTGGGGGTTACTACAGATAGCTCATAGGGAGTTTCAAAAATAGGAAACTGAAACTTCCTAATACATTCTTCTGATATAAATGAATGATTAGCACCAGAGTCAAACAACACCATAAGAGAAAATCTATAGATATAGCAAGTATTCATTTTAGAAGATTGAGCTGCCTCTTGGCCGCTTAGGGTGAAAACCTTTCCTTTTACCTGAGGCCTCTGTTCTGGCTGCTTCCCTACATTTTGTGGGCAGCTCCTTGCAAAATGGCCCTTCTGTCCGCATTTAAAACAAACATCTAGTCCTACGTAGCATGGCCGGTTACCATGCATGTGTCCGCACTTAGTGTACTTGACTGAGGTGAGGTCTTGTTGGAAGGGTCAAGGACTCACAGTCATTGGCCTCTTACCAGTTTCCTGTCCTTTTCCTCTGACATTTCTGCCAAAATTTTGTGGCTCGTTCTTCCTTTTCCAAAAGTTTCGTCTTTGTTTCTCATCCTCCACTGCCCTCAAACTCTTCTCCAGGAGTCTGCATTTATTTATCAGAGGTAAAAACTCCTTGATCTCCATAGCTATAACGACATTCTTTATCTCTGGGTTCAGTACCGCTTCGAACTTAACAACCTTCCATGCTTCATCTAGGTTAAATCGCATATAAGAGAACTTAGACAACTCCTTAAATCTCACGATGTACTGGTTTACGGTTATGCTGCCTTGCCTGAATTGGAGAAATTCGATCTCCTTCTCCGCCTGCACAGTACTTGGAAAGTACTTTTCCAAAAAGGTGTCTTTGAACACCTGCCAAGTGATCTGCCTTCCCTGGTGAGCTAAAAGTTCTCTAACTCCACGCCATCAGTATTCTGCTTCATCTTTTAGCATATATGCAACGAAGATTACTTGCTGCTCCTCAGTACAACTCATCACTTCAAGGATTTTCTCTAACTCCCTTATCCATCTTTCAGCTACAATCGGGTCAAAGCCGTCTTGAAAACAAGGTGGCCTAGTCCTCAAGAACTCGGATATGCCGTTATCATTTCCAACCATCCGGTTGTTAACACCATTCACACCATTCGAGTTATTAGCATTCTAGAGATATTGTAGAATATGGTTAGTGGTCATGACTTGGTCTCGAATTGCCGTGGCCAGGTTGTGCAGGGTTTCCTCCGCATTGTTTGCCAGATTCCTCCTTGGTGGTGCCATTTCCTATTGTAGCAAAAAAAAGTTATGCTGATATTGAGGTGATCAAGCCCAATAGTTAGTTAAAAAATATTTAACAGCAGTCATAACACTACCTCGGCATGTAGATAGGAAATACTAGTAATTTCTTACCTATATGAAATCTCTGATCCCCTACACAGCACAACCACAACATTCTCAAGACACTATAAGATCGATTTAGATAACTATCCACCCACTGGCCATCTAGGAACGACCCTCTCTGATACCAATTATGTAACAACTCCAAATTATGTAACAATTTATTTTTTATTTATACAACACAGAGTTTACATACACGTCATTAATCAAAACGTACGTACAACATATGAAACACATAAATATCCATATCTTATTTATTCTGGTTGACCAATTCTGGAGATACAAGCGCGGGTGGTTGCACCTTCACCGGAATCTGAGCCAACTCGACCACAAACATGTTATTTGATTTTGGGATCTGCCCAACATAAAGTAACTCGATCCAACGTGCACTAAAGGCTAGAGCCATAGAAAAATTTGCATAACTAATTTTTTGAACATAACATGGAAATATAGTGAGAATTAAATCCCAGTAAGTTCAACAATAAATCATCATTAATATAGCTCATCACGTCATGTTTAACTGTATAAACTACAGTAAATATCTTTGGTCACATGAATGCACTATATCTATGCACATGAAAATCGTACAGTAATGAAATGTATGGCATGAATAACTATTTTCAGAATATCATATGATAGCTATCAACTTATTTTCATATCAAGTTATCCCAGTTAGGGTAAGTACTTTCTACTCTCCGGAATAGGCTATTCTCGCTCCGTCCGACATGGCACACTTTCTCTTTCTTTTCTAATTGGCATAATCATAACTGTTGGTAGGGCGTCCCCTATTGGTGCACCACACGGATTGCAATGTAACAGTGCTCATTTCTTTTCTTTTCACAATAATGGCCAAAAATATGATTTTAATAACAAGTATGTTCATCAAAATATAATTATTACCAAAAATCATTGGTATTCATGTCATGAATATAACCATTTCAAATATCACTTTATAAAATATTTTCATGTCAAAGTTTCACACTTAAGATGGTAAGAAATTCATGCAATGGGAATGGTTATGGCATATACTAGTCATTTATTAATTTCATTTTTAAGATTCTTTTTTTTAAATATTATTTTTATTTCATTATTTTCTTGATGCAGGTTTTCATCCTATCTGGCCTTTTCGTACTAACCAGAGCATAACTCCCCCATTTTAACTCAAATTTAAGAGATATTGGTGTTAATTTAAAAATAAAACAATTATCTAAAACTATTATGTTAAACAGTTTAGCGAAAGATTAAGGAATCATGGTGATATTACTCTCTCAATATACAGATGATTTCTTCTTGGGTAGATTCTGACCTTTACTTACTAATATATTCATATCACCCTCATACATATTCCAAATTCAGTGATTCCAATGGCTAAAAGTCCGTGACACATATAGCAATAATGTTTATGTTAACCATGTATTTTAATTCTCTATAGAATATTTCCAGAAATTAAAACACAGAAGGTATCCTAACATATTCTTCCTTGATTAACCATTTTTTGACTACTTCTTACTAATCAAACCATATCTTCCTCATATGGACTCCAAATTGAGTGATTCCAGTGGGTAAAAATCTGTAACATGTACAGCTATAATTTTTATGTTAACCATTTATTTTAATTCCCTACAGAATTTTCCCAAAAATTAAAACACAGAAGCTATCCTAACATATTCTTCCCTGATTAACCATTTTCTGACTACTGCTTACTAATCGGACCTTATCTTCCTCATAAGGATTCCAAATTGAGTGATTCCAGTGGGTAAAAATCCATGAGATATAGATCTTCATCTTTCATGTTAATGATTTGTTTAAATTCCTTATCGATTCTTCCCAGAATTTTAAAAACAGAAGCTTAAAATTTTACCACCCATAGCCATACCTATGCAGAACTAACTACACTAGCCAAAGTATTCAAACATACATAATATGTAACATGATAAAGCAATATCCATGATCAATCATCAAAGTTATAAGGTCAAAATCCCACAAAGATGTTGCAAATTTCAAAACTTTTTTTTAAAAAGAAATATTGTTAAACTTACCTTGAGCACTTAGTCCTCTAGACTTCTTCTTCCTCTTTCTTCCTTTCTTCCTCTCCTTTCCTCACTCTATCTTGCTTCTATTTTTTCTCTCCTTCACTTGGACAAAAATTCTAATGTTATAAAGGTGGGTTTTGATTATATAGACTATCAAATAATTCACCTTTCATAATCATGGGTCTACCTTATCACAATTGGGATGCACTTGGTTGAATTTTTTAGAAAAAAAACAACTCTTGTTCTTGTCTTCCTCTTCCTTAGTCAAGATATGCATAGGAAAAGGAGATTTGTATTTTGAAAATTATGATAATATGTTCTTAAGATAAGGGACAAGGTTCCTTTTATTTAGGGATTCATTTCATTTTTCTTTTGTCTTAATCAACTATGATAGGCTTGCCTTTTTAGGTAGCAAATTTTCAACCCTTGAATCTTCCTTGCTTAACTAAAATTATTTGTGTAGGATAAGGATGTTTTGTCATAATGCTATGTATTATTACGAACTTGCTAAAATTATGTGTGTAGGATATAGATATTTTGTCCTAATGCCATGTATTATCATACCACTTGCTAAAATTATGAATGTAGGATATCATACCACTTGCTAAATTTTTGTCTTAATACCATGTCACCTAATCTTGATTACACCATTATTTCATCACTTTATTTTATTTTTATTTTTATTTTTCCTCTTGGGTTTGGGCTCATTCTTGCCCATTTTATTTACTTTGGTTAGAATTCAGCCTTTCATAATGGGCTTAGTCACATTTTCATGATTTTTGGGCTACCGGTCCAATTTCTATATCCTAGTCCAAGTTTATGTTTTATTTCTTCCTTGGGCTATCCTATTGGCTTGCTAAAAATTCATGTGAAGTAGAAAAACTCTATATGAAGTGAACATAGGTGAAAGCCCAATTTATGGGTGGAGATATTAAGCTTAGTAACTTTTATTCTTAAATTAGGAAAAATTACCCTAATCCAATCTTCTTGAAATTTTAATACCTTTACTTACTTCACAAAAATTTATCTTCCTTACCTAAGAATTTTACCTTTCTTTAGTATATTTATTTCTAATTTTTCCTCTTAGGTTTTCTCTCTTTACCTATTCCATTAATGTTAGAACATTTCTATGCATACACGTAAGGTGAAGAATTTCTAAGGATTATATTTCCTTAGATATCTAACAATTGTCTAATAAATTTTATTTATTTAATTAAATATTTATGTACCTTTATCAATAAAAGAAATGAAATTAGAAATGTTACTTTGAATACATAAAACAAAATTAGGGATGTTACAGTGTTGGGTGTTGGATTATTATATTTTTCACTATTTTCTACCTAAAAATAATCTTGTTTGTTGAAATATTTTTAGGAAACATATATCCAAGAAAAATACTTTTAAAATAATGATTTTGGTGTCACAAATTACTCTTTTTCTTTATTTGATTTAAAATTAATCATATTGGATAGTGATATGTGATTAATGATTATTAATCATTGGGTATAAAAATGATGCATCATATTATGAATGTGATTGAATGGCAAGCGTAAAGCTCATGACGAGTTGCTTGATAATTATATATTATATTTGATGAATATTCATTTATACACACACACACACACATTTATATGTATTGGTGAATATCGACGGGTTGTATGGCTTTATACGGTACCGAGTAGAGGATGCCCTTTTAGCCTGAGTGAGCCAAGAGAGGGCCACTCCAACCGGGTGATAGAGGTAATGTGAGGAGGGAGATGGGTGATGAACTTACATGTCTTGATAACTTATTATGACTGCAGTCGATCGGTCACTATGCGTATAGTGAATGATTGGATTTTTAGTGCATATATAGTATGTTAATTATGCATCAACTGAAGTGATGATTTTATCTCCAAATCTTAATATTTTTTATAGCTTATACAACTGAATATACCTCATATTTTCTCATTATATTTTATTTATGTTTAGTCTACTGGAAACCTTTGTTCTTACTATTATTGTGGTGTTATGTTTAGATAAAAAGAAATGAGATGCAACAAGGAATGACGTTACTGATGGAGATCTCGATATTAGTACCACCCCTCACCCTTTGTGTTTCAAGGACGGAGTGCTGTATATGGACTCTTATTTGTGTACTGAAATATTGTGTTGTATAATTAGTATCCGTGTGAGGTTTGTAATATATATATACATATATATTGTGTTTAAACATATGGCGTATTTAACATGCGAAATGTAAAAAATAAATAAATAAATAAATAATAATAATAACAATGAGATAAATAATAAATAAATAATAAAAAAACCGAACATTACAAAGTTGGTATCAGGGCAGGTCGATCTTAGGTGGCCATGGGGTGGGTGGTCACCTAGATTGACTTAGAGGAGTCTTGAATAGTTGTGTGAAATCGTTGTGTAAGGTAGCAGATAAATTCAATAGGAAAGTACTAGTATTTCCTATTTATAGTCTTGTGGGGGTGTGATAACTACTGTAAAATTTTGAACTGCTATTGAGCTTGATCACCTCAATAGTGACTAATATTTTGCTTTACTAATACAGTGAGTTATGGCACCACCAAGAAAGAATCTGCTAGACAGTGGAGATGTTACATCAAATAACATAGCTGCAGCTATTCAAGCTTAGGCAGTTTTTACGAATCAGATTTTGCAGCACCTTCAGAATATTAATAATAATGACGAGGCTAGAGGAAATGAAGGAAACCAAAATGAAAACAGAACTAGAAATGGTAATGGATGGTCTGAATTTATGGGAATGTGACCTCCGTGTGGGTGCATATGACCCTATAGTTGCTGAGAGATGGCTGACAAAACTCGAAATGATTTTTGGAGTTCTAAATTGTTCTGATGAGCAGAAGGTTAATTTTAGGACATATATACTGAAGGAAGAAGTTGAATATTGGTGGAGAGGAGCTATAGAGTTACTGATACATCAAGACAGGGAAATTACATGGCAGTTGTTCCGAGATACTTTTCTAAACAAATATTTTCCCAGCAATGTGAGGGCTGAGAAAGAGATTTAGTTTCTTTAGCTTAGATAGGAAAATGAGACCTACCAAGTTTAAAAAATTGTCTAAGTTCTCAAGTACTCTTAAGAATAATTCGATGAAACTTGGAAGGCAGTGAAGTTTGAATCAGGACTGAACCCGAAGCTTAAAAATGCTGTGGTGGCATTAGAGATTTGGGAATATGCTGTGTTGGTAAATAAATATCGGATGCTGGCGACAAGTCTAAAAATAGTAAAGGATGAAAGGGAGAGGCAGACTCAGTGGAAGCGGAAGAGAGAGTTCCCAGTTATGGATAGAAATACCAGAGGGAAGAATATCATGAGAGGTAAAAAACAAGCACTTATGGAACCCAGACCTTTTATGAAAAAGACAACAACGGGTCAGTGTGGGAAATGCGAGAAATTCCATGGGGATAAACCATGTTATTTTGGTCCAGTTAATTGCTTCCGATGTGGCTAGAAGGGGCACGTGGCACGGCATTGTTTACTGAAAAATAAGAAAGGTACTGCACGAACTTAACAAACGATAGAAAGAATTTTCACTTTGAGCGGTTTTGAAGCAAAATCAGCTCCTGATTTGATGCAAGATACGTGCTGGATCGACAATCTGCCTCTGATTGTATTGTTTGATTCTGGTGCGAGCCATTCTTTCATAGCAATAGAATGTGTGGGGAAGTTACAACACCCTATTACGGAGTTACCATACGAGTTAGCGGTGGTGACACCTACAGGAGGAAAAAGTAATTACCTTATCAGTGTGTTTAAATTATCCCATTATATTGAGTAACAAATCCTTTGTAGTGGATCTGATCTGCCTACCTCTGGATAGTATAGATGTCATCTTGGGTATGGATTGGTTAAGTCAGAACTGAGTCCTTCTGGATTGTTGTAATAAGACTATTGAGTTCCTCCCGAACCCATTGGAGGATCAAACTAATAGCATTATTAGTGCTCACCGAATCTATAAGGAGATAAGGAATGCAGATATGAGATGTGTTTTCTTGTATACTATTAAATCAATTATGAAACAGGAATTGCTTGAGATTTTGGTGGCCTATAAATTCCCAGAAGTTTTTCTCTTTGAGATTTTCGAGTCTCCAACAGAGAGAGAAGTGGAATTTTCCATCGATTTAGTACTAGAAGCAAGGCATATTTCTATTACTCCATATAAAATGTCTCCTGTGGAACTACATGAGCTTAAGAAGTAGATTGAAGAGTTGTTAGAAAAGAACTTTATCAGACCTAGCGTATCACCTTAGGGAGCGCCTGTATTGATTGTAAACAAGAAAGATGACAGTTTGAGACTATGCATTGATTACAAGCAATTAAATAAGACGACTATTAAAAATAAGTATCTATTGCTCAGAATAGATGTAACAACTTATTATTATTATTATTATACAATATAGAGTTCACATACACGTCATTAATCAAAACATACATACAACATATCAAACACATAAATATATACATCTTATTTAATCTGGTTGACCAATTCCGGAGATACAGGTGCGGGTGGTTGCACCTTCACCGGGATCTGAGCCAACTCGACCATAAATATTTTATTTGATTCTGGGATTTGCCCAACATAAAGTAACTCGATCCAACGTGCACTAAAAGCTAGAGCCATAGAAAAATCTGCATAACTAATTTTTTGAACTTGACATGGAAATATAGTGAGAATTAAATCTCAGTAAGTTCAATAATAAATCATCGTCAATATAGCTCATCACGCCATGTTCATCTGTATAAACTACAGCAAATATCTTTGGTCACATGAATGCACTATATATATGCACATAAGAATCGTACAATAATGACATTTATGATAGGATTAACTATTTACAGAATATTATATGTTGACTATCAATTTATTCTCATATCAAGCTACCCCGGTCAAGGTGAGTATTTTCTACTCTCGGGTACGGGCTTTTCTAACTCCGTCTGACATGGCACACTTTCTCTTTCTTTTCTCATTAGCATATTCATAACCGTTGGTAGAGCGTCCCCTACTGGTGCACCATACAGATTGCTATGTGACCAAGCTCATTTATTTTCTTTTCACAATAATAGCCAAAAATATGCTTTCAATAACAACTATGTTCATCAAAATATAATTATTACCAAAAATCATTGGTAATCATGCCATGAACATAACCATTTCAAATATCATTTTATAAAATATTTCCATGTCAAAATGTTACACTTAAGATGGTAAGAAGTTCATACAATGGCAATGACTATGGCATATAATAGTCATTTATTATTTTCATTTATAAGATTCTTCTTCTTTTTTAAATATTAATTTTATTTCTTTATTTTCTTAATGCAGGTTTTCATCTTATCTGATATTCTCTTACTAATCAGAGCATAACTCCTCAATTTAACTCCGATGTAAATGATCTTGGTGTCAATTTAAAGAAAAAACAATTATGTAAAACTATTATGTTGAACAGTTTAGCAAAATATTAAGAAATCAAGGTGATATTACTCCCTCAAAGTACAAGGTATTTCTTCTCGGGTAGTTTCTGACCTCTACCTACTAATCTATCCATATTTCCCTCATAAGAATTCCAAATTAAGTGATTCCAGTGGCTAAACATCCGTGACATATATAGAAATAATTTTTATATTAATAATTTATTTTAATTTCCTACAGAATGTTCCGAGAAATTAAAACACATAAGCTATCCTTAAATATTCTTCTCTGATTAACCAATTTCTGACCACTGCATACTAATTGGACCATATCTGCCTCATCCGGACTCCAAATTGAGTGATTCCAGTGGCTAAAACTCTGAGAGATATAGAGCTACTTTTTTGATGTTAACCATTTGTTTTAATTCCTTATTAATTCTTCCCAGAACTTTAAAAATAGAAGTTTAAAATTTTGCCACCCATAGCCATAGTTCTGCAGAACTATCTACACCAGCCTAAGTATTCAAACATACATAATATGTAACATGATATAGAAACATCCATGACCAATCGTCAAAGTTCTAAGAGAAAAATCTCATATAAATATTACAAGTTTCAAAACTTTTCTTCAAAAAGTAATATTGTTAAACTTACCTTATGCACTTAGTCCTCTAGACTTCTCCTTCCTCTTTCTTCCTTTCTTCCTTTCCTTTCCTCACTCTACCTTGCTTCTATTTTTCCTCTCCCTCACTTGGACGAAAATTCTAATGTTATAAGGGTGGATTTTGCTTATATAGACTATCAAATAATTCATCTTTCATAATCATAGGTCTGCGTTATCAGAATTAAGATGCACTTGGTTGAATTTTTGGAAAACAAAAAACTCATGTTCTTGTCTTCTTCTTCCTTAGTCAAGATATGCATAAGAAAAGGAAATTTTTATTTTGAAAATTATGATAATATGTTCTTAAGATAAGGGACAAGGTCCCTTTGATTTAGGGATTCATTTTCTTTTTCTTTTGTCTTAATCAATTATGATAGGTTTGCCTTCTTAAGATAAGGGACAAGGTCCCTTTGATTTAGGGATTCATTTTCTTTTTCTTTTGTCTTAATCAATTATGATAGGTTTGCCTTTTTAGGTAGCAAATTTCCAACCCTTGAATCTTCCTTGCTTAGCTAAAATTATTTGTGTAGGATAAGGATGTTTTGTCATAATGCTATGTATTATTACCCACTTGCTAAAATTATGAGTGTAGGATATAAATGTTTTGTCCTAATGTCATGTATTATCATACCACTTGCTAAAATTATGAATGTAGGATATCACACCACTTGCTAAATTTTTGTCTAAATGCCATGTCACCTAATCTTGATTACACCATTATTTCATCACTTTATTTTTTTTTATTTTTATTTTTCCTCTTGGGTTTGGGCTCATTCTTGCCCATTTTCTTTACTTTGGTTAAAATTCTACCTTTCATAATGGGCTTAGTCACATTTTCATGATTTTTGGGCTACCGGTCGAATTTCTATATCTTAGACCAAGTCTATGTTTTATTCTTCCTTGGGCTATCCTATTGGCTTGCTAAAAATTCATGTGAAGTAGAAAAACTCTATATGAAGTGTCCATAGGTGAAAGCCCAATTTATGGGTGGAGATACTAAACTTAGTAACTTTAACTCTTAAATTAAGAAAAATTACCCTAATCCAATCTTCTTGAAATTTTAATACCTTTACTTACTTCACAAAAGTTTATCTTCCTTACCCAAGAATTTCACCATTCTTTAGTATATTTATTTCTAATTTTTCCTCTTAGATTTTCTCTCTTTACCTATTTCATTAATGTTAGAACATTTCTATGCATACACGTAAGGTGAAGAATTTCTAAGGATTATATTTCCTTAGATATCTAAAAATTGTCTAAAAATTTTTATTTCCTTAATTAAATATTTATGTATCTTTATCAATAAAATAAACGAAATTAGGGATGTTACAATAGACGATCTATTAGATCAATTAAAAGGAGCTACTATTTTCTCTAAGATAGACTTGAGGTTAGGATATTATCAGATCGGAGTTAAAGAATAAGATATTCTGAAAATAGCTTTCAAAACTCGGTATGGGCACTGCAAATTTTTAGTAATGCCTTTTGGGGTCACGAATGAACCTATAGTTTTTATGGACTATATGAATCGCATTTTTAGACCCTACTTGGATCAATTCGTAGTAGTGTTCGTAGATGATATTTTAATCTACTATAAGAGTGGGGAAGAACACAACCAGTATTTTCGATTTGTACTTCAGGTCTCGAAGGAAAAGAAACATTTTGCTAAGTTGGAAAAATTTGAATTTTGGCTAGAAGAGGTGAAGTTCTTGGGTCACATAATTTCTAAAGATGGTGTGTTGGTGGATCCTAATAAAATTGAAGTAGTGTTGAAATGGGAGAGGCCAAAAACTGTGATTGAAATTTGAAGTTTTCTAGGTTTAGCAAGATATTATAAAAGGTTTATATAAGGATTTTCTCAAATAGCTTTGCCTTTGACTCGATTGACCATAAAGGGAAGTCCCTTTAATTGGACTGAAGAATGCAAGAATAGTTTCCAAGAGCTTAAATTCAAATTGACTTCTCCACCTGTTCTAGTTATTCCTAATCCTTCTGGATGCTTTATAGTCTATACTGATGCTTCCAAGAAAGGTTTAGGTTGTCTTTTAATGCAAGAAAGCAGAGTACTTGCTTATGCATCTTGACAATTGAGACCGCATGAGGAGAACTATCCTACTCATGATTTAGAGTTGGCTGCGTTAGTTTTTGCCTTGAAGATATGGAGACATTACCTGTATGGAGCTATATTTAAAATAAATAGTGACCACAAAAGTTTAAAGTATCTATTTGACCAAAAAGAAGTGAATATGAGGTAAAGAAGGTGGATGAAATTCATTAATGATTACAAATTTGAATTAAAGTATCACCCAGAGAAGGAAAATGTAGTAGCTGATGCGTTGAGTCGAAATTCGTTGAATGTAAGTCAAATACTGATAAAAGAAATGGAGCTAATTAAGGAAATTAGAAATTTGAAATTATCAGTTATGACTGTCCTTGGAAGTTTGATTGTTAGTGAATTAAGAATTGAAAGTGACTTAGAGACTCAGATTAAGGAAGCACAGACACATGATCAATTTTTACAAGATCGAAGAAATCAGCCTAACTTTGCAATGTCAAAAGATATAATTATTATGTACCAGGGCAGAACATGTATACCACAAGGAGATAATTTGAAGGCTAAGATTCTAGAAGAAGCTCATCAAAGTAAGTGTACAATCCATCTAGGATTTACAAAAATGTATCAAGATTTGAACAGATTATATTGGTGGCTAGGAATGAAGAGAGGCATTATTGAATACGTGTCTAAGTGTTTGGTTTATTAAAAGTTGAAGATAGAACATCAAAACCTTCTGGGATGTTACAACCTTTAGAAATCCTTGAGTGGAAGTGGGATAGTATATCTATGAATTTTATTGTGGGATTACCTAAGACTCAGATAGGCCATGATGTGATATGGGTAATAGTAGATAGATTGACGAAATCTGTGCACTTTCTACCCATTAAGAAAAACTACTTGTTGAATAAGTTGGCCTAGTTGTATATGAAGAAATTGTACGGTTACATGGAATTCCTAATAGTATCATTTTGGATTGAGATCCTCGATTTACTTCCAGATTTTGGAGAGTGCTACAAGAAGCTTTTGACACTCGTTTGTGTTTTAGTACTGCATATCATCCTCAAACAGACGGTCAAATGGAGAGAACTATACAGACTTTAAAAGATATGCTAAGAACGTGCGCGCTAGAGTAAGGAAAAGGATGGGATGGATATCTGTCACTAGCTGAGTTTGCGTATAATAACAGTTATCATTCTAGTATTAAAATGGCACCCTATGAAGCTTTGTATGGTAGGAGATGTAAATCGCCTTTATGTTGGAATGAAGTGGGGGAGAAAAGGTTATTGGGGACCGAGTTAGTGCAACATACTTTTGAGCAAATACAGATAATTCAGGAGAAAATGCAAACAGCTCAGAGTCGACAAAAGAGTTATTTCGATAGGAGAAGGAGACCGATACAACTCCAAGAAGGGGAGCATGTGTTCTTGAAAATTTTTCGTACTACCAGAATTGGCCGAGCAATGAAAATTAAGAAATTAAGTCTGAGATATTTAGGACCTTATCAAATTCTCAAAAGGATAGGGTCATCGGTGTATCAGATTACACTTCCTCTGTATTTTTCAAATCTGCATGATGTGTTCCACGTTTATCCACTGGAATCCCTCAATTTGGAGTCCATATGAGGTAGATATGGTCCAATTAGTAAGCAGTGGTCAAAAAATGGTTATTCAGGGGAGAATATGTTAGAATAGCTTCTGTGTTTTAATTTCTGGGAATGTTATGTAGGGAATTAAAATAAATGGTTAACATAAGAATTATAGATATATGTATCATAGATTTTTAGCCACTGGAATCACTCAATTTGGAGTCCATATGAGGTAGATATAGTTCGATTAGTATGCAGTGGTCAGACATTGGTTAATCAGGGAAGAATATTTTAGGATAGCTTTTGTGTTTTAATTTCTGAAAACATTCTGTAGGGAATTAAAATAAATGATTAACATAAAAACTATTGCTATATGTGTAACGGAGTTTCAGTCACTGGAATAACTTAATTTGAAATTTTTATGAGAGAGCTATGGACAAATTAGTAGGTAGAGGTCAGAACATATTCGAGAAGAAATAACCTGTACTTTGAGGGAGTAATATCACCTTGATTTCTTAATATTTGGCTAAACTATTCAACATAATAGTTTTAGATAATTGTTTTATCTTTAAATTGACACCAAGATCACCTACATCGGAGTTAAATTGAAGGAGTTATGATCTGATTAGTAAGAGAAGGTCAAATAGGATGAAAACCTGCATCAAGAAAATAAAGAAATAAAATTAATATTTAAAGAAGAAGAAGAATCTTATAAATGAAAATAATAAATGACTAGTATATCTCATAGCCATTGCCATTGTATGAACTTCTTACCATCTTAAGTATGAAATTTTGACATGGAAACATTTTATCAAGTGATATTTGAAGTGGTTATGTTCATGGCATGATTACCAATGATTATTTTGATGAACATACTTGTTATTGAAAGCATATTTTTGGCTATTATTGTGAAAAGAAACAAAATGAGCACGGTCACATGAAAATCCATGTGGTGCACCAGTAGGGGACGCCCTACCAACGGTTATGATTATGCTAATGAGAAAAGAAAGAGAAAGTGGGCAATGTCGGATGGAGCGAGAAAAGCCCGTACCGGAGAGTAGAAAATACTCACCCTAACTGGAGTAGCTTGATATGAGAATAAATTGATAGTCATCATATGATATTTTGAAAATAGTTAATCCTCTCATACATGTCATTATTGTACGATTCTCATGTGCATAGATATAGTGAATTCATGTGACCAAAGATATTTGCTGTAGTTTATACAGCTGAACATGACGTGAACAGCTATATTGATGATGATTTATTATTGAACTTACTGAGATTTAATTCTCACTATATTTCTATGTCATGTTGATAAAGGGGAATTTTGAGTGCTTATTGGTCATGTTTTATCCCCTTATTCATAGTAACTTATGGATATTTTCATGCTTTTGGTTATACTTTGTTCTGGGTACTGTTGTGGTTCATTTTGTGATTGCAGGAGAGCAAAAGAAGCCAAGAAGCAAGGAAAAACGGTCATGGAAAGACCCTAAAAGACTTGGATCATGTTGAGAAGGAAGCAAGGAGGTTGCATGTCAAATTTGATGAAAAAAGGAGCACCATAGCACCCAACACGGCCTGGCCGTGTTAAGGAGGCCTGCAACACGGCCTGGCCGTGTTGGTGGTATTTTCTGCAGCCTCTTCAGAATTCCAGCCCGAAGCACGGCCAGGCTGTGTTCCAGGGCATGGCCGTGCTTTAGGGCTCGTAAAGGACGTCGTTTTTAGGGTTTCTAAGGAAAAAAACACATGGGGAGACTTGGGGATTCGCAATTGGGACAAGGAGAACCGAAGGGGAGACCAGAAAAACACTTTTTAGCCTTAGGAAACACACCTAGATTAGGTTTTTACATGATTCTTTGAAGGATTTTGATGTTCTAGGATTGAATTTATTGCTTTTCAAGTTGTAATTGATCTAAGTACTTCTACAAACAAGTTCTATGAATTATTCAATGAGTGTGGTTTTAGTTCTTAATTTGACAATGTGTGAGTAGATTCCATCTAGGGTTACGGTAGCCCAATTGTGGTACAATGATACTATGCTTTTAAATTGAATTAAGAAACCCTAACTGTAATTGGGATTAGATTGAATTGGATTAACTATTGTATGCTTTAATTAGTTGATGGAATGTTTGATCACCAATCTATCACGTATTAGGTATTTAATCGATGAACTGAAAGGTGAAGATTAAAACCCGAATCCAATAATTAATTAGGGTTATCTTAATCACGAAAGTAGTTTAAGATACCTTAGGCTTGAGTCAATTAGTGGGAACAAGAAAACCAACTAGTTGAACTCTATGGTTAGCATAAAGCTTAATGGACCTAGGTTAAGCTAAGAACCACGAAAGTAGGTAATTTGATTAACCTAGGTACGATTAGTAATTCTTGAAAGAGATTGCTAGTTAATTAAGGCTAAACCATCCCCAACAATCTATACAATTGCAATTAGAGGTGAATATCAGTTGTTGAGTATCAAAAGTGTGGTGAACCCTAACCCTAGGCCTAATTTAATTGATTCTTTCAACTTGCTTAATTGTGATTCTTGCCTATCGAATTTCATCGATTTAGATAGTATTTTTTGTAAGATTCTGGTAGTTGGCATTGTTCTCTGTGGACACGACCCGTACTTGCCGGACTAGTTACAGCTACGCCGTACACTTGCGGTAATTGGTAAAATATATACACAACAAGTTTTTTGGCGCCGTTGCCGGGGAACAAAGCCAATATTAGATATCTTATAAAATAGCTAGACTAGATCAAATTTTGTTTAATTTTGTTTTTAATTTTTCTACATAATTTTCTTTTGCTGATTTTGCTTCTTTTCTTCCTTACTAGGTGTGTATCTCTTTTATGGGAAGAGCGCGTGAAAGTGTTGCTGAATTTGACCCTGAAATCGAACACACTTTGCGAAGGTTAAGAAGAAGACAGCAGGAAGGAAGTTTACCAGTTACAATGGGGGAAAGAGATAACCGGTCACTAAAGGACTTCACAGCCCCAAACACACATGGCCTGAACCTCAGCATAGTCAGGTCGGTGGTTGAAGCCAATAATTTTGAGCTGAAGCCATCTCTTTTGCAGATGGTTCAGCAGAACCAGTTTGGAGGGTCGCCTACTGAAGACCCAAACCTCCACCTCTTCGTATTCCTGGAGTATTGTGACACCTTAAAGCTAAACGGTGTCTCATTAGATGCAATTAGATTGAGGTTATTCCCTTTCTCACTAAGGGATAAAGCACGTGGATGGCTGCACTCTCTACCATCAGGCTCCATCACCACTTGGCAGCAGCTTTCTCGAGCTTTCTTGGCCAAGTATTTCCCACCGAGTAAGACGGCCCATCTGAGGAACCAGATTACTACATTTGCTCAAAAGGATGGAGAATCTTTATATGAGGCATGGGAGAGATTCAAGGAGCTCCTCAGGGTATGCCCACACCACGGGCTAGAAAAATGGTTAATAGTCCATACGTTCTACAATGGACTAGTATATAGCACCCGGATGTCTGTGGATGCTGCAGCTGGAGGAGCCCTAATGAACAAAACTGTTGATGAAGCCTATGAGTTGATTGAAGACATGGCTCAGAACCACTACTCATGGTCTAGTGAGAGGCAGACCAGGAAGCCGGCAGGTATGTATGAAGTTGATGCTTTTAATCATCTGACTTCTAAAGTTGATGCTTTATTTCAGAAATTGGATAAACTGAGCATCAATGCCATTGCATCATCTTCATCTTCTACATCTTGTGAGATCTGTGGAGGTATAGGCCATGCAGCTAATGAATGTCAGCTTGGGAGTTCTATAGTTCAGGATTGTGAGCAAGTCAATTTTGTGAACAATCAGAGGGGTAATCCCTATAGTAATACTTACAATCCTGGCTGGAGAAACCATCCTAACCTATCATACAAGCCTAATGTTGGTCAGCAGCCCCAAAATAATTTTAGACAACCTCCAGTGTTCCAGAATCCAAGGCCATACAATCCTCCCCAACCGAAGTCAAATCTGGAGGCTCTAATGGAGAATTTCATCTCTACACAGAGCAAGCAGAATGAGGAGTTTAGAGCTCAGAATCTCAGCATGAATGAAGCAATTAAAGACCTAGCTTCTAAAGTGGATTCACTTGCTACCCATAATAAGATGCTAGAGACACAGATAGCGTAGCAAGCGAGCTCCTCAACCAGAAATTTTGGTAAGTTCCCTGGTCAACTTGAAAACCCTAGAGAACACTGTAAAGCCATTACTTTGAGGAGTGGGAAACAGTTGGGTGAACCAGTGAAAAGGGAGGATGATAAAGAAGTTGAAAATAAGGATGTGCCTGAGCCAATGAATGAAGAAAAAGAGCCAGTTAGTGGAAGGAAGGAACTAGATGAGCCTGAATATGTGGCTCCTGAACCGTATAAGCCACCAGTTCCCTTCCCGTAGAGACTAGCCAAAGCTAAGCTAGAGAAATAGTATGGAAAGTTTCTGGATGTGCTTAAAAAGTTGCACATCAACATTCCATTCTTGGAAGCAGTATCTCAGATGCCCTCATATGCCAAAATTCTAAAGGACATCCTCTCTAATAAGAGGAAGATTGAAGAATATGCCACTGTGGCATTGACTGAAGAGTGTAGTGCCCTGATTCAGAACAAACTACCTCCTAAACTCAAGGATCCTGGGAGCTTTTCAATACCTTGTTCCATTGGAGATGTGCAGATCACTAAAGCCTTATGTGATTTAGGAGCAAGCGTAAGCCTCATGCCACTATCCATTTGCAAAAAGCTCCAGATGGGAGATCTGAAGCCTACCACTATTTCCTTACAGTTAGCGGACCGATCCGTTACTCACCCGGTAGGTATATTAGAGGATGTTCCTCTAAAGGTAGGTAAGTTTTTCATACCTATTGACTTTGTGGTATTAGAGATGGAGGAAGATAGCCAAATCCCCATCATTTTGGGAAGACCTTTTCTAGCCACTGCAGGTGCCATTATAAATGTTAAGGATGGGAAACTTTCCCTGAATGTAGGAGATGAAAAGATAGAATTTAATCTTAATAAAGCTATGAAATGTCCATCCTTAGGAGATACTTGTTGCATGATTGATATAATTGAACAAAATATTATTGATAATGCAATGAGCTTGTGCCTTACTGATCCACTTGAGCTTTGCCTTTTGGATAGTTCTGTTTCTTGTGCTGAACAGGTAGAAGCTGATGCCTACACTAGATTGCTTGATGAGAGTCCTAAAGTCAACTCAGAAGTGAAAATTGAAAAGTTAGACCAGGATCACCATAAAAAATCAGCAGACATAGAGGAAGGCAAAGCACCTAAGGTAGAACTAAAACCTCTTCCTTCCAACCTCAGGTATGAATTTCTGGACCCTAACTCTTCAAATCCAGTCATAGTGAATGCTAATCTGAATATTGAAGAAACTGGTAAGTTGCTGGATGTACTCAGGGAATTCAAAAAGGTTATTGGGTATACCATAGATGATATTAAAGGGATTAGTCCATCTGTTTGTATGCGTCGTATAATTGTTGATAATGATCATAAACCTTCCAGGGAACACCAGAGGAGACTCAATCCAAATATGAAAGAGGTAGTTAAGAAGGAGGTGCTTAAATTGCTTGATGCAGGTATTATCTATCCTATCTCGGATAGTGAATGGGTAAGTCCTGTCCATGTGGTTCCTAAAAAGGGAGGTATGACTGTTATTAAGAATGATAATAATGAATTAATCCCTACTAGAGCTATTACGGGTTGGCACATGTGTATTGATTATAGAAAACTAAATAAAGCCACCCATAAGGATCACTTCCCTTTACCTTTTATTGACCAGTTATTGGAAAGGTTGGCAAAACACTCACACTTCTGTTATCTGGATGGATACTCAGGATTCCTTCAGATCCCTATCCATCCAGACGACCAAGAGAAGACTACGTTCACATGTCCCTATGGCACCTTTACATATAGAAGGATGCCATTCGGATTGTGTAACGCACCAGCCACTTTCCAGAGATGCATGATGGCTATTTTCTCTGATCTTATAGAGGAAATAATGGAAGTGTTTATGGATGACTTTTCAGTTTATGGTACCTCATTTGATGAATGTTTGAAAAATTTGACACAGGTACTTAAGAGATGTGAGGAAGTCAATCTGGTTTTGAATTGGGAGAAATGCCACTTTATGGTGAGAGAAGGAATAGTTCTGGGACACTTAGTGTCAGAAAGGGGGATAGAGGTGGATAAGGCAAAGATAGAGGCGATTCAGACTATGCCACCACCTTCGAATGTTAAGGAAGTGAGAAGTTTTCTTGGGCATGCAAGATTCTACAGAAGATTCATCCAAGACTTCTCAAAAATCTTTAAACCTTTAACTAACTTACTTGTTAAAGATGTCCCGTTTGAATTTGATAATGACTGCTTGCGTTCTTTTTGTAGGTTAAAGGAGGCGCTCATATCTGCACCCATCATCCAACCTCCTGATTGGAGCCTTCCTTTTGAAATTATGTGCGATGCAAGTGACTATGCCGTGGGAGCTGTACTTGGGCAACAGAGAGACAAAAAGCCCTATGTCATCTATTATGCTAGCAAGACATTAGATGAAGCTCAAGTCAACTACTCCACCACTGAGAAGGAGCTCTTAGCAGTAGTGTTCGTAATTGATAAATTCAGACAATACCTACTAGGATTAGAAGTCATAGTTTTCACAGATCATGCTGCCATCAGATACTTATTAAGTAAGAAGGATGCCAAACCAAGACTGATAAGATGGATCCTCTTACTTCAGGAGTTTGATCTTGTAATCAGAGACAAGAAAGGGACGGAGAATGTGGTTGCAGACCACCTTTCCAGACTTAGGCAAGATCTGATGAAAGATGATAAAGATAATTTGCCCATTGATGATTCCTTTCCAGATGACCAACTCCTAATGGTCACTAATGCTGATGCTCCTTGGTATGCGGACTTCGTGAATTTTCTTGCATGTAGAATACTCCCTGAGGGGTTGAGTTATCATCAGAAAAAGAAATTCTTCTCTGACGTAAAGGCATACTATTGGGATGATCCATGCTTATACAAGTGGTGTGCGGATGGCATATTCCGAAGGTGTATTCCGGAAGAAGTTTATAGTGTGATATACCAATGCCATAGTTCACCTTGTGGAGGCCACACCAGTGCCTCTAAGACTGCAGCTAAAGTTCTTCAAGCTGGTTTCTATTGGCCCACGCTCTTCAAAGATGTGCACACTTTTGTAAAGGCATGTGATCGGTGCCAAAGAGTTGGCAACATAACCCGAAGGAATGAAATGCCCCTAAACAGCATTTTAAAAGTTGAAATATTTGACGTTTGGGGCATTGAATTTATGGGTCCTTTTCCATCTTCATGTGGAAACAAATACATTCTAGTAGCTGTGGACTATGTTTCTAAATGGGTTGAAGCAGTAGCATCCCCCACCAATGATGCTAGAGTGGTTGTTAAACTCTTTAAGAAGATAATCTTCCCCAGATTTGGAGTGCCCCGAGCTGTGATAAGCGATTGAGGTTCTCACTTCACTGAGCAACAGTTCCAAAACCTTTTGAAGAAATATGGAGTCACTCATAAAATGGCCCTAGCCTACCATCCCCAGACTAGTGGGCAAGTTGAGATATCAAATAGAGAGATCAAGGCCATATTGGAAAAGACCGTCTCGAAAACCAGAAAAGATTGGTCTCTCAAACTAGATGATGCACTATGAGACTACAGGACTGCATATAAAACACTGATTGGAACCACACCCTTTCGGTTAATATATGGGAAACCCTGTCATTTGCTGGTGGAGCTTGAACATAAGGCATACTGGGCGGTCAAAACAATCAATTTTGACCTATCAGCTGCTGGAAAGAGAAGATTCCTATAACTAAATGAGCTAGATGAGCTAAGGCTGGATGCTTATGACAATGCCAAATTATACAAGGAAAGAACAAAAAGATGGCATAGGCGCCAATTTCAAGTGGGGAATTGGGTTTTGCTGTTTAATTCAAGGTTGAGACTCTTTCCAGGGAAACTTCGGTCTAGATGGTCTGGACCATTCCAAGTGACTAAAGTTTTCCCATATGGAGCAGTGGAGGTGTGGAGTGAGTCCACCGGATTTTTTAAGGTCAACGGGCAACGCCTCAAACATTTTGTGACGGGACATACAGTTGAAAAGGGAGCCACCCAAGCTCTCTTAGAGCCTTCCTCGATCCTTTAAGAAGCAAGGGAGTCGAGCTAATGACTTTAAACAAGCGCTTTGTGGGAGGCAACCCACATTTTTGAATTATTTAGAAGTTTTCTTTTCCTTACTTTGAGTTTTAGTTTTCATTAGCTATCTTTTTCGGTTAAGTTTATTAACTATTTTCCTTTGATTTCTAGGTCCGTTTCAATGTTTCCAAAGTAGTTTGAAAGGGTTAGAAGCAAGGATCCTTAAAGAAGTTCTAAAGAAGAAGCTAAATGTGGAGAATTGAGGGATTTCAGTCAATAACTTGGGCTATACATGTTCCATAATGCGGCTATGAAGAAAAACACAAGAACATGGAGAAAATTGGGCATTCTCGTAGGCAACACGGGAAGGCCGTGTTCCAGAACACAGGCGTGCCCGTGTGAAAAAAAAGGGTGCAGCCAGCCCGCAAGAAGCACGGGTTGGCCGTGCTTCGAAGCACGGCCGTACTGCGTGCGCGGGCTGGCATAAATTGCCAAAACCCTTCCTTTCTCCACCCGTGCCCCCCCCAAACCTACCCGTGTTGCCTTCCTTCTCCCTCCCCCATCAAAATCGCCCCAACCCTTCACATTCTACCTCTCCCAACCCCTCCATCTTCCAATTCCACCATCATCTTCCCTCTCCCCAAACCATCAAACCCTAAATCCCCTACCTTCCCTTCTTCCCATTCCATCGTATTCCCCCTCCCCTGTTTTAATTCCTCCTACCCATTCCACCATTCTACCTTCCCTTCTTCCCATCCCATTCACCGTAGCTTTTTCCCCTTTGCTTTGCACCACTAATCCATATTCACCCACCTTCCTCCCCTACTTTCTACACACTTGGGTCTGCGCTGCAAATGGTAAGTCTGTCTCTTCATTGTTTTCTTTTATTTTTTTTCTAATTTCAACTGCAAACATGGCTGTTATTGATATCTACTTCTGCTATTTTCATGATCTGGATGCATGCTTTGAATTCCTTTAAGGTTTACATTCGTTCACAATTTTGACTACGGATGTTTACGTGCATAATTAGCCATTGCTCCTACTTTTATTGAATTACTCATGGATTACTGATTGAATTCTGAATTGGTCCCAATTCCCTGACTTTGCCATTCATGATATACCATTCTGGTTTTGGTTCCCAATTACTGGTTATACTTTGATAATCATCCACTGAATTGACTGCTTTGAGTTCCTGGATTGCTATATCTCTGATTCAACCATTCCTCTCTGGTCCTGAATATTGTTGAATTATTGGTTGCTTGGTACATAACTGCTATATTTAAACTGTGACACATCTGGCTCTGTTTTTCCCTGAGTTGCATTACTGGTGATTTAAATTCTACATCTTTGATTCGGTTCTCTGTTTTGGTGCCATCTGTTCTCATTATCTTTAATTTTACATTCATGGGTCCCAAAAGAGCCTAGAAAGGGTCATCTTCATCCCAATCCTCTCAACCACGTAGAGGACGCAACCTTGCACCACCCCAACTCCCTCATCAAATAAATGAGTATGGTATTGAGTTCGTTGAAGACAATCAATGAGCACAATACGATACCCTTGTTAAACAGGGAATGCTAAGTACCCGGTATATAGATGAGGACTATTTGGAGCGGCTGGGTCTTTTAAACGACGTCCAATACTTGATTGACAGGATTGGGTGGAACCAATTTATATCCCTAAGATACCTCGCCTATCCTCGGCCCACCTTGGAGTTTTTCAGCTCCATTACCACGATCTTATATCGAGGCCCTAATGTCCATCAGGGGCAAGTAAAATTCAAACTTTTTGATCGTACTTTTAATCTTACATTGGCTGAATTCAATGCACTGTTTAGCCTACCTTTAGGAGGTACTAGACAAGTCCCCTCCAGCTTTCTCTCTAACCCATTTTGGAATTCCATTGCAATTGATGGGCAATACAGTGCATCGAGTTCAAAAGCCTCTTTCATTTGTAACCCCAATTTCAGGTATTTACAAAGGCTTATGGCCCATACTATTTTTGGTAGGGCTGAAAGTGGGGTAGCCAGTCAAAGAGAGCTTTATTTTCTACATTCGATGATTAATGGTATGAAGGTGGATACTGGAGCCTTCATGGCTCATCAGATGACCAGGATAGGTGGGGCAATGATTGGAAAAATTGTCATGGGTGGTTTGGTTACTACTATTGCTAGAGGGTTAGGATTTGAGGCTAATTTGCAGGGTATGCAACCAGTACTTGGTAATACCTGGATTGATATGGAAACCTGTTACCATATGAAATTAGTTGTTAAAAAAGATGACCAGTACTGGTTGTATCTTCGCGGTCATCCACTATTTTCCCTCCCCAATCCTACTAAAACTACAGTAACCAACAAAGAGAATTGGATCTATTCAATTGATAACGAGTTCCCCATGGAACCACTGCTAGCTCTTCCACCACCCCCTCCTATTTTGCTGACACTGCAGGTCCATCTTCTGCTCCCTCAGAGGATATGAATTCAATCTCATCACGGCTTAGCTGCATTGAGGCTGAGCAACTGTCTCAGAGAGCTACCCTGCATGCCATGCAAGACTCCATTCAAAGCATGCAGGGTATGATGCAGGCATGGTACACCTGGCACCTGAGCCAGCACCCACCCCCACCACCACAGGACGACTAGTGCTTTGTAAGTACCCTCTTCCCTCTGCATCATCTCTATCATACTTATGACACTGAGGCCATTGTCTGGTTTAAGCATGGGGGAGTGTACTTACGTATCTGTCATTGCTTGAGTTTATCTGCACCGGTCATTTTCTTTGTGTGTATATATTGTACATTCTGCATTTCTTCTGTCCTGCTGCAATACCACATAGTTACTATTCCCAGGATAGACTAAGGTAGTATATGCTAATTCTAGCTCATGAACATGTGATGCACAATAGGATATGAAATATGTAGCTATTATTTTAGTCTCTCTCTTCTAGCACTAAACCTTTAATTTTTTGAAAAGTATCTCTCTATTGAGCCATGAATTGTATGTTATTTTTTTTGATTTTTACACTATGAGAGTGTGAAGGTAGGGAGAGGTGAAAAATGAGGGTATGTGAAACCCAAAATGTTTTCACTCTGAGTACCTCCTTCAAGGCACCAAAAAGGCCTTAATATGAGTACCTAGATGCCTTTACCCTAGTGAGATGGAGCATAAAATGCACTCATTGCATATTTCTAAAAAAATGATGAATGGATGAAAAAGAAAAAAATATATGATGAAAAGTAAAAGAGTTTGAGTAAAAAAAATAAAATAAAAAAAGAGAGTAATAAAATAGAAATACGGGTAAGGCAACATAGGGAGATCTAAGGGATGAGGTGGCCTACTTGAGTATTTGAAAATTACTCTAAAGCATGCAACCTCTGGTCACAATAGGAGAAGATATTTAGTTGAGGAAATTTTTGGTTTGGTTTTAGAAGAATAGAGACTATTTTGATTACTGTCTATTCATATATCTATTGTGTGCACTTGGATTGAGTGAAAAGTTATCTATGCTACATTCATCTATCTTGTAGACTTTGATAGCATTTGTCCCCCTTCCTTCTGTTATGGCATGTCATTTGCTTGAGGACAAGCAAAGGTTTAAGCATGGGGGAATTTGATAAAGGGGAATTTTGAGTGCTTATTGGTCATGTTTTGTCCCCTTATTCATAGTAACTTATGGATATTTTCATGCTTTTGGTTATACTTTGTTCTGGGTACTGTTGTGGTTCATTTTGTGATTGCAGGAGAGCAAAAGAAGCCAAGAAGCAAGGAAAAACGGTCATGGAAAGACCCTAAAAGAATTGGATCTTGTTGAGAAGGAAGCAAGGAGGTTGCACGTCAAATTTGATGAAGAAAGGATCACCATAGCACCCAACACGGCCTGGCCGTGTTAAGGAGGCCTGCAACACGGCCTGGCCGTGTTGGTGGTATTTTCTGCAGCCTCTTCAGAATTCCAGCCCGAAGCACGACCAGGCCGTGTTCCAGGGCATGGCCGTGCTTCAGGGCTCGTAAAGGACGTCGTTTTTAGGGTTTCTAAGGCACTGGCTTTTAGCGTATGTTGGATCGAGTTACTCTATTTTGAGCTTATCCCAGTAATATATATGGTGTCTATGGTCGAGTTGACTAAAATCCCGGTGAAGGTGCAACCACCCGCACCCGGATCTCCGAAACTAGTCAACAGGGATGAATAAGATGTAATTATATATGTGTTAGACTTTTGTACGAATGTTATTGATTGATGATATGTATGTAAACTTTGTATTGTATAAATTAAATAAATGTTATTTTGAGTTAAGTTGTAACGAGGTAATAACTTCATGGTATTTTTTTTAAAAAATGTTACTTAAATAGAGTTGTTACACTCCGGGAGCTCGGTCAACACTAGTCAACTGTTAAGTACTATTCACGATCGAAAAATACTATTCACTGCCAGAATTTACTATTCATACCTATCGAATTTACTATTCAAGAAGCACAAAAAGTTGTCAGATGCTCAAAAAAATTCATATTCTAAGATTTATCCAACTCTTGAATCAATCTACGGTGTCAGATTTTTAATTTGAAATCTTTGAATAGAAGTTTTAGAACTTACTTTTTTTAAGATTTTCTACTTCCGATCTATGACGATTCTACTGTTGATTTAAAAAATTGTTCAATTAAAATCATAGTATTCTCTGTCCTGAATCCAATGGTACCCTTAATTTTGAGATCGGAAGCCAGTAGACACTCCAGATCTAGAGAGAAAAATGAATGTTACTATTTAAACTATTCATCGATTACGGAAATTGAGATTTTGCATTTCTCGCTTCCGTCTCCCCTCCCCTTTTTATTATTATTTAATAATTAAATATTTAAAATTTATTATTATTATTATATACATATGAATACTATTTTTATCCTAAAATATATAAAAAATTTCTAAAAATTTACATTCTTATAAAACTTTAGTTGAACTCTTAAATTATGACTTTTTTTGATAAAAATTTTAATAAAACAAATCACAAAATAAATATCTTTATACGTAATAAAAGAAAGAATATTTCTAAAAATAAAACAAAAAATTATTAGAGGCCAATATAATTATTTTAAGCAA
This sequence comes from Gleditsia sinensis, assembly GCA_037074535.1. Lineage (NCBI taxonomy): Eukaryota > Viridiplantae > Streptophyta > Magnoliopsida > Fabales > Fabaceae > Gleditsia > Gleditsia sinensis. Next base: position 30,178,389 of record CM073466.1, on the reverse strand, counting down.
AAAAAATTATTTTAATTAAAAATATATTTGTTTTTAGCAAAAAATAATCATTTAAAACAAAAATATATTTTTTTATCGTAAAAAATTATTATTTAAAAAAATTATGGGATATTACATTGATTGGGTTGGATTTGGAACCCTATTAGCCAAAATTTAGTTAGATTTCACCTAGAAGTCTAATATGGATTGCTAAGTATAAATAGATTGCAAAATAGGCGTCAATGGAAGGAATCCATTCATCAATTTATCTATCTTCCTCTCCATTCTTCTTTAGTTATAGTTTATTATGGCCCTATGTGGCTAATCACTTTTAGTTGGTTTAGGAAAATTGAAACTTCAAGAATTCTACACATTGTGAGATTTGAATTAATGTTTGATTGTTCAATTTTGATTGGGTTTTAATTGTTTTTTCTGTTCTTCATCTTATGAAATTTTCATTTAATTACTAGAGTGCACACTGGTATTTTACTTGTTTTAATCTACTATTGAATCATATATCGAACAAAGTTTTAATCACTATGGTTTAAAAGGCAAATATGATTATAGTTATATGATTATGAACTCTTAATTTTATGAGGAACAATTAAATAAATTAAATACAATAGATTAGTTGTATTGTTTAGCTTTAACAGTCTATCTAATTCTTAAAGTAATTGTTAAGTTAAATTTTATCAATTGACTAAGGTTGCTTATTAATTAGGATTAAATGAGGCAATTGTTATTAATTAACTAAATTTGAGGAGGGAAAAGAATTTCAATCCAATTGTAAATATTCAATGAGAGATTGATTATATTATTAATGATCAATGTGAATTTTTGATGGTAGATATTGACTTAACCAGTGCTTATCCTACTTATTCATCACTACTTTCTCATATTTGCTTTTAAATTTCTTTTGCAATCACGTAATTTAATTACAATATTCAAACCTCTTTTTCATATTCATAAAAGTATAACTAGTCTCTGTAGGATTGACCCTTACTTCCACTGCTACAGGTTTCGAGGTAAGAAAATTATTATATTTGGAGTGCCTAAGACAACATTTGCTAGAAATAATTACTTATTTAGTTTACATAAAATTTAAAACATAGAAGAAAATGAATGAATTATATATTTAATGGTCTATTTAAGCGAAACCCACCCTTACAACATTAGAATTTTCTTTCAAGTGAGGGAGAGGAAAAATAGATGCAAGGTAGAGTGAGGAATGGAGAGGAAGAAAGGAAGAAAGAGGAACGAGAAGTCTAGAGGACAAAGTGCTCCATGTAAGTTTAACAATATTTCTTTTTGAAGAAAACTTTTGAAACTTGTAATATTTATATTATATATTGATCTTATAACTTTAATGATTGGTCATGCATGTTGCTATATCATTTTACATATTATGTATGTTTGAATACTTAGGTTGGTGTAGATAGTTCTGCATAGGAATGGCTATGGGTGGCAAACTTTTTTGTTTCTATTTTTAAAATTCTGGGAAGAATTGGTAAGGAATTAAAACAAATAGTTAACCTGACAAATGTAGATGTCTGTCTCGCGGATTTTTACCCACTGGAATCACTCAATTTGGAGTCCATATGAGGTAGATATGGTCTGATTATTAAGCAATGGTCAGAAATTGGTTAATCAGGGAAGAATATGTTAGGATAACTTCTGTGTTTTAATTTCTGGGAACATTCTATAGGGAATTAAAATAAATGGTTAATATAAGAATTATAGCAAATGTGTCACAGATTTTTAACCACTGGAATCACTCAATTTAGAGTCCATATGAGATAGATATGGTCCGATTAGTAAGCAATGGTCTGAAAATGGTTAATCAGGGAAGAATTTGTTAGGATATCTTTTGTGTTTTAATTGCTAAGAACATTCTGTCAGGAATTAAAATAAATAGTTAACATAAGAATATATGTCACGGATTTTTAGCCACTACAATCACTCAATTTGGAGTCCATATGAAGTAGATATAGTCCGATTATTAAGCAATGGTCAGAAAATGGTTAATCAGGGAAGAATATGTTAGGATAGCTTCTGTGTTTTAATTTCTGAGAACATTCTATAGGGAATTAAAATAAATGGTTAATATAAGAATTTTAACAAATGTGTCACAGATTTTTAGCCACTGGAATCACTCAATTTAGAGTCCATAGGAGATAGATATGGTCCGATTAGTAAGCAATGGTCAGAAAATGGTTAATCAGGGAAGAATATGTTAGGATATCTTTTGTGTTTTAATTTCTGAGAACATTCTGTAGGGAATTAAAATAAATAGTTAACATAAGAATATATTTCACGGATTTTTAGCCACTGCAATCACTCAATTTGGAGTCCATATGAGGTAGATATAGTCCGATTATTAAGCAATGGTCAGAAAATGGTTAATCAGGGAAAAATATATTAGGATAGCTTCTGTGTTTTAATTTCTGGGAACATTTTGTAGGGAATTAAAATAAATGGTTAACATAAGAATTATAACTTTATGTGTCACGGAGTTTTAACCACTAGAATCACTTAATTTGGAATTATTATGAGGGAGATATGGACTGATTAGTAGGTAGAGGTCAGAACCTACCCAAGTAGAAATAACATATTCTTTGAGGGAGTAATATCACCATGAGTTATTAATATTTTGTTCAACTGTTCAACATAAGAGTTTTAAATAATTGTTTTTTCTTTAAATTGATATCAAGATCATATAAATCGGAGTTAAATTGAGGGAGTTATGCTCTGATTAGTAAGAGAAGGTTAGATAGGATGAAAACTTGCATCAAGAAAATAAAGAAATTAAATTAATATTTAAAAAAAAGAATCTTATAAATGAAAATAATAAATGACTAGTATATGACATAGCCATTGCCATTGTATGACTTCTTACCATCTTAAGTGTGAAATTTTGACATGAAAATATTTTATAAAATGATATTTGAAATGGTTATGTTCATGGCATGATTACCAATGATTTTTGGTAATAGTTATATTTTGTTGAACATACTTGTTATTGAAAGCATATTTTTGGCTATCATTGTGAAAAGAAAAGAAATGAGCACGGTCACATGGCAATCCGTTTGGTGCACCATTTGGGGATGCCCTACCAACGGTTATGATCATGTTAATGAGAAAAGAAATAGAAAGTGGGCCATGTCGGACGGAGCGAGAAAACCCTGTACCGGAGAGTAGATAATACTCACCCTGACTGAGGTAGCTTGATATGAGAATAAATTAATAGTCATCATATGATATTCTGAAAATAATTAATCATGTCATGCATGTCATTACTGTACGATTCTCATGTGCGTAGATATAATGCATTCATGTGACCAAAGATATTTTCTGTAGTTTATACAGTTGAACATGACGTGATGAGCTATATTGATGATAATTTATTGTTAAACTTACTGAGATTTAATTCTCACTAAAGATAAGCTATATTGATGAAAATAAAATGTTTGTGGTCGAGTTGGCTTAGATCCCGGTGAAGTTGCAACCACCCGCACCTGTATCTCCGAAATTGGTCTACCAGAATAAATAAGATGTAGATTTTTATGTGTTTATATGTTGTACGTATGTTTTGATTAATGACATGTATGTAAACTCTATATTGTATAATAATAATAAAAAAAGTTGTTATAGTGCACACTGAAGATAATCTTACAAGTGAATTTGGTGACGATTACTTCGTAATCTGTCTAGCAGTAGCTTCTAAAGGTGTTGTGCATTATGGTGCTTGATATAAATTAGATCCAAGGTGGGGATTTATGGGAAAGATGGCTCTAATTTCTACCAAGTGATAACCTTATAATGCAAGAAAGGTGGCTACAAAAGTGACTACTCTAAGGAGCAATAGTTGGTTGCTAGAAGACAGTGTTAGGTTGATGTTTTAGTGTCGAGTAAATGTACTATTTAGTCCTTATTTTTACTGTGTGCCTACAATTTGGTCCCTGTATTTAAGACACGGCACAATATAGTCCCTAAATCTACAAAACGTCAGACTTTTAAATTCCTCCGTGATCTCTCCCGTTATTGCAAGCTGATTTGGACCGTTTAGTGCCTACATGGCATGTTAAACGCCAGATCATTGGGCCAAATCATCAATGAGTCAGCATTTTCTTAAACAAAAAAAAAACTCCCAAGTCATCGTGTTTTTCATTCTCCTTCCACCTACGGCCCTTCCTCACCCATCCGAGAAGCCCCATTTCAGATTCTCAACCCTTCGAAACCCAGCCCTCGAGAAAAACCGTCGCCCACCACCGGTGTTTTCGTTTCTCGCAGGCCACCGTCGTGCCGTCGGTCGCTTTGCCGGTGGTGAACCCCTTCCTGAGTGAGCCCTATTTCTGATTCTGGATCCTTCGAAACACAGGCCCCCCAAAAAATCATTCTCCACCATCAGTGTTTTTCGCTTCTTGCAGGCCATCGTTGTTCCTTCGGTCACTTTCCCGGTGGTGAACCCCTTCCCGAGTGAGAAAGACAGCCCCCTTCCCCGCTTGGAACTCTATTTCCTAGATTTGGGTCATTCCCCTTCGAGCCCTAAAAGAGCATGATCGTTTGAGCTTCTTCACTGATTGTAGGTAAGGTCTCACCTTCTGTGTGTTAGACTCGGTGAACTCTTTGTCTTCGCCCTAACTACAGCATGTTGAAATAAAGAACGAGAATTGTCTCCTATCTTGGGTTTCTGATATTATAGTTATAGATATTTAATATTCAAATAAAGATCTAGGGACCACATAATTTGCTGAATGCCACATGATTTAGCTATATAATATTCGATTTTTTATATGGGAATTGTACCACTGATGTATTAGCCTGTTGAGGGACCACATGCTCTTGACTTATTCAACTTGTATTTGAGTACTTTAGGGACCACATGTTCTTCACTTAGTCAAGCTGTATTTGAGTACTTTAGGGACCACATGTTTTGCATTTAGGAACCACGAATTTGTTCTGTTCTGGCAAAGTGGAATATGCCTAATGTGGACTTTTTTTCTTTGGCTAAATTAAAAAAATGCTTCTCATAAAACGTGGACATTAGAAACATGTGATGATCGTGAAATTGGCCATAATGCTTCGTCTATGCCTTCTGTTGTATATAATAATGCTGGTACCTTATTTGCTCTGTAAATAGAAATTCATCTCGTTGTGGCTATTGAGGCATACAGAAATGGCCAAATATAATGTATGACAACATGTTTTGAATTATGCTCATTGAGGCCAAGTTTTTGTAACTTTTTCATTTACTGAGAGTGGAAAAAAGTTTACTTTTCATCTTTTGTCAACACGGAGTCTAAGGACACTTGGAAGTGGTTCTTACAGATGTTATTGGCAGACATAGGAGACTATCGGGAATATGGGTGGAATTTTATCACTGACCAACAGAAGGTAAAAACTCTATTTCATGTGCATATGTTTTACTCTTTTTTTGGTTTTAACTCAACTATTTTATAATGTTATTTTTCTTGCTGCTTGGTTATGTCATACAGGGGTTATTGCCAGCGATGCAAGAGGTGATGCCTGGTGTTCATCATAGATTTTGTGCGAGACATCTATGGACAAATTTTCACAAACAGTGGAAGAATGCTGACATGAGAAGCCTCCTATGGGAATGTGTTAACAGCACAACAGCAAATGCTTTCACTAGAAATATGGAAAGAATGAAGGCTATGGACGAAAAAGCATGGGCTTTCTTGAATAAATATCCAGCCTCCTTTTGGTCTAAGTCTGGATATAGTCATTATCCAAAAAATGACTCTACATTGAATAATGCATGTGAACAGTTCAACCATTGTATTGAGAAATTTAGAAGTAAGCCCATAATAACAATGGCTGAAGAGTTGAGGTTGTATCTTGTCAGAAAGATGAACAAGGAAAGGGCCAAGGCAGCTAGGTACAACGGGCCGATATGTCCTAAGGCCCAAGGCAGATTAGAGATTGAAAAGAGGGAGAGTTTTAAATGGATTCCACATTGGGCAGGGGACCCAGATGGTTATAAATTTGAGGTGGAGTGTAGGCCTTTGAAAGTTGTAATTGACTTGGGTAGTCGAACTTGCTCTTGCAACTCATGGCAGCTAAGTGGGATACCGTGTAAGCATGCAATTGCTTGTATGGCATATAACAACTTAAAGGCCGAAGACTATGTCGACCCATATTATTCAGTTGTAACATGGAGGAAGACATATGAGCCTTATATCCAACCTACAGCAGGTCCAGAGTATTGGAGAAAAACTGAATGGCTCCCTGTTTTGCCTCCTCCATTCAAGAGACCACCGGGTCGTCCAAAGAAGCAACGAAGGAAGGACAAGAATGTGCCATCAAACCCTTATAAATTGAAAAGAAAGTATGGGAAGACCGTATGCTCAAAATGTGGTGGTGTTGACCACAATATCCGAACATGCAAGGGTGAGCCACTTATGCAGGATGTGGAGGTACAAAACATTGTTCCACCCTTCTTAATTTTTTTTTTATGATTCATCCTGAAATGCTGCTATTTTGAACACTGTCTTATGATTCATCCTGAAATGTTACAGTCACAATCAACTGAACAAGCTACACTAATAGCACCATCACAATCACAACTGCCACCACAAGGAGAGGTATAAAGCATTGGTTTTAGTTCTGTAATTTAGATAATTGGATACTGATTTAATAAATTTGCAACAGGCATCCAGCCAACATGCATCATGGCCACCACCACTTTCACAGGAAACACAAGAATCAAATGTATTAACGTCAAATATTTCTCATTTCATTTAGTGTGTTTATTATTTTTTAACAATTACTTGCTAGTTTTAATTTACTGTTCTTGATTATGTTAGGCCTCTGAATTGAGAATGGCACTTGATTCACGGCCACCTAGGCCTTTTACAAGATCAAGAAGGGCCAAGCAAGTAATTCCTTCCCAGGAATCTTTGTCTGGCGGTGACAAGCAAAAAGCAGGGAGCTCAGGTGGCACTAATTAATGGAATACTGCTGGCAACTCATTTATTGTATATTTCTTTTTTGATATGGACAGGCAATGCATGCCTTTTTGTTTTTTGTATATAAACTAGCCAGCAATGTTTTTTGTCTCGTACTGGCTAGCTATAGTAGTGGCATGGCATAATGATGATGATGTATTGACTGGTTATTACAATATTTTAATATTAAGGTCATTTTGATGTTACTTATGTTGTGATTGGTGTGCTGGTTTTTTTCCTTTTCTAGTCATAAATTGATGTGCTTATATTATTTGGTTACATGGACGAAATGTAATTGATAAATGGATCTTCCTAATATTTGTTGTTTGATAATACAAAGTGTAATTAAGCATTTGATAAAAGACAGAATTCAAATCTGTTCAGAGAGATAAATAGAGGAGAACAAAACTTTAGTAACATTTTGCATTATAATTCCAACGTTTAATTAATTCATTACAAAGCAATATTCTACCACAGTACAAGAGTTTCAACTATCCTATTTTGTAACTATACAACAGTTTCAGATACAAAGCAATATTCTACATTAGACATGATTTCTATTTCAGCACCAATACATAACGTGTTGTTGTCTTCAAAAGCAGTCTAGCAACCAAGGATTTTGCATGTCCTGCTTCTTGAGCTTCATCAACATTAGTCTCATTTCCATTAGCCATAAGCTCAAGTCCCAGCCTCACTTCCATGGTTGTCAGGTTCCTCTGTTAAGAATAAAATAAATAAATGAATAAACTCATTTGAACAAAAAGACTAATGCAATAAAGCATATCAGTTTATTTCCACCAACTACTTGAGTATGAAGCAAGTGACTCAATATATATATGATGAACCGTGGGGAAGTACCACTCTTCTTCAAAGCTGTGAAAGCAATTATAAGTAATGAACTGGAAGTTGGAAAAGGAATGCATAAGATAATATGTATAACAGTATAATTAATTAGAATGAAAGTAAGACAATTCAAAGGCAAAAAATAAATAACAAGGAAATACGGCAGTCCAAACAAAGACAACTACCTCTAACAGCAACCAAAATGCTTCCACAAACCACAAATACTCTAAAACCGAATGACATAGTTGCTTTATTCAGGATTTGAACATCCACTAGTTTCATCCCTAATACCACATGATGCACATCCAACAGGCTTATCAAGACATTATCAATTGATTAATGTTCAAATTCTAATATGCAGCAACTCAAAATAAATCCAGGAAACCAAAACTGTTGGATAATTACCTGATTATGGCCTTATATTGAATGGTGAAGTTTGCTTTTTCTGTGACCATGATGCTCACTTCCATATATGCTTGAATATCACATACTAGAGACTCATTTAGCATCAAACTAAATTGATTCACCATACACTACTAAGAGCCATAACAGAAGACATTTCGGCCTTTATAGAGCCATTGTTATAGATGAGAAGGAACTTTGTTCCCGAACAATTTACATACTTCAACTTTCCTTTCTTGTTAAATTCAGGTTATTATTGAGGGGATTCGAATTTCTTAAGGAAATTTAACATCAGAGGCAAAAAAAACTAACAAATAGACCATATATACAATCAATCGAGAAGGATAATACCTGGACTTAGAATCATTGATTGGACCTATGTGACTTAGACTCGAAGGAGAACAACCCAACGCCGAAGAAGGACAACGACCCAAGTTTGAAGAAGGCCGAAGTAGCTCGAACAAGATTGAAGACAGAGAGAGTTCACCGAGTCTAACACACAGAAGGTGAGGCCTTACCTACAATCAGTGAAGAAGCTCGAACGGTCGTGCTCAGATTCAACGAATGGCATTTAGGGCTCGAAGGGGAATGACCCAAATCTAGGAAATAGAGTTCCAAGCCGGGAAGGGGGCTGTCTTTCTCACTCGGGAAGGGGTTCACCACCGGGAAAGTGACCGAAGGAACAACGATGGCCTGCAAGAAGCGAAAAACACTGATGGTGGACAATGATTTTTCGGGGGGCCTGTGTTTCGAAGGATCCAGAATCAGAAATAGGGCTCACTCAGGAAGGGGTTCACCACCGGCAAAGCGACCGACGGCACGACGGTGGCCTGCGAGAAATGAAAACACCGGTGGTGGGCGACGGTTTTTCGCGAGGGCTGGGTTTCGAAGGGTTGAGAATCTGAAATGGGGCTTCTCGGATGGGTGAGGAAGGGCCGTAGGTGGAAGGAGAATGAAAAACACGATGACTTGGGAGTTTTTTTTTGGTTTAAGAAAATGCTGACTCATTGATGATTTGGCCCAATGATCTGGCGTTTAACATGCCATGTAGGCACTAAACGGTCCAAATCAGCTTGCAATAACGGGAGAGATCACGGAGGAATTTAAAAGTCTGACGTTTTGTAGATTTAGGGACTATATTGTGCCGTGTCTTAAATACAGGGACCAAATTGTAGGCGCACAGTAAAAATAAGGACTAAATAGTACATTTACTCGACACTAAAACATCAACCTAACACTGTCTTCTAGCAACCAACTATTGCTCCTTAGAGTAGTCACTTTTGTAGCCACCTTTCTTGCATTATAAGGTTATCACTTGGTAGAAATTAGAGCCATCTTTCCCATAAATCCCCACCTTGGATCTAATTTATATCAAGCACCATAATGCACAACACCTTTAGAAGCTACTGCTAGACAGATTACGAAGTAATCGTCACCAAATTCACTTGTAAGATTATCTTCAGTGTGCACTATAACAACTTTTTTTATTATTATTATACAATATAGAGTTTACATACATGTCATTAATCAAAACATACGTACAACATATAAACACATAAAAATCTACATCTTATTTATTCTGGTAGACCAATTTCGGAGATACAGGTGCGGGTGGTTGCAACTTCACCGGGATCTAAGCCAACTCGACCACAAACATTTTATTTGCTTCTGGGATCTGCCCAACATAAAGTACTCGATCCAACGAGCACTAAAAGCCAGAGCCATAGAAAAATCTGCATAACTAATTTTCTGAACATGATATGAAAATATAGTGAGAATTAAATCTCAGTAAGTTTAACAATAAATCATCATCAATATAGCTCATCACGTCATGTTCAACTGTATAAACTACAGAAAATATCTTTGGTCACATGAATGCACTATATCTACGCACATGAGAATCGTACAGTAATGACATGCATGACATGATTAATTATTTTCAGAATATCATATGATGACTATTAATTTATTCTCATATCAAGCTACCTCAGTCAGGGTGAGTATTATCTACTCTCCGGTACAGGGTTTTCTCGCTCCGTCCGACATGGCCCACTTTCTATTTCTTTTCTCATTAACATGATCATAACCGTTGGTAGGGCATCCCCAAATGGTGCACCAAACGGATTGCCATGTGACCGTGCTCATTTCTTTTCTTTTCACAATGATAGCCAAAAATATGCTTTCAATAACAAGTATGTTCAACAAAATATAACTATTACCAAAAATCATTGGTAATCATGCCATGAACATAACCATTTCAAATATCATTTTATAAAATATTTTCATGTCAAAATTTCACACTTAAGATGGTAAGAAGTCATACAATGGCAATGGCTATGTCATATACTAGTCATTTATTATTTTCATTTATAAGATTCTTTTTTTTAAATATTAATTTAATTTCTTTATTTTCTTGATGCAAGTTTTCATCCTATCTAACCTTCTCTTACTAATCAGAGCATAACTCCCTCAATTTAACTCCGATTTATATGATCTTGATATCAATTTAAAGAAAAAACAATTATTTAAAACTCTTATGTTGAACAGTTGAACAAAATATTAATAACTCATGGTGATATTACTCCCTCAAAGAATATGTTATTTCTACTTGGGTAGGTTCTGACCTCTACCTACTAATCAGTCCATATCTCCCTCATAATAATTCCAAATTAAGTGATTCTAGTGGTTAAAACTCCGTGACACATAAAGTTATAATTCTTATGTTAACCATTTATTTTAATTCCCTACAAAATGTTCCCAGAAATTAAAACACAGAAGCTATCCTAATATATTTTTCCCTGATTAACCATTTTCTGACCATTGCTTAATAATCGGACTATATCTACCTCATATGGACTCCAAATTGAGTGATTGCAGTGGCTAAAAATCCGTGAAATATATTCTTATGTTAACTATTTATTTTAATTCCCTACAGAATGTTCTCAGAAATTAAAACACAAAAGATATCCTAACATATTCTTCCCTGATTAACCATTTTCTGACCATTGCTTACAAATCGGACCATATCTATCTCCTATGGACTCTAAATTGAGTGATTCCAGTGGCTAAAAATCTGTGACACATTTGTTAAAATTCTTATATTAACCATTTATTTTAATTCCCTATAGAATGTTCTCAGAAATTAAAACACAGAAGCTATCCTAACATATTCTTCCCTGCTTAACCATTTTCTGACCATTGCTTAATAATCGGACTATATCTACCTCATATGGACTCCAAATTGAGTGATTGCAGTGGCTAAAAATCCGTGACATATATTCTTATGTCAACTATTTATTTTAATTCCCGATAGTGTAACAACCTCTTTTTTTTTCCTTTATTATTATACAATATTGAGTTCACATACATGTCATTAATCAAAACAAACGTATAACATATCAAACACAGATATTTACATCTTGTTTATTTTGGTTGACCAATTCCGGAGATACAGGTGCGGGTGGTTGCACCTTCACTGGGATCTGAGCCAACTCGACCACAAACAACTTATTTGATTCTGAAATCTGCCCAACATAAAGTAACTCGATCCAATGTGCACTAAAAGCCAGAGCCTTAGCAACAAAAGCTGCATAATTAATTTTCTGAACATGATATGGAAATATAGTGAGAATTAAATCCCAGTAAGTTCAACAATAAATTATCATCAGTAAAGCTCATCACGTCATGTTCAGCTGTATAAACTACAGAAAATATCTTTGGTCACATGAATGCATTATATCTATGCACATAAGAATCATACTGTAATGATATGTATGACAGGATTAACTATTTTTAAAATATCATATGATGGCCATCAACTTATTCTCATGGAAAAAGATATCACATGGAAAAAGAAACATTTCTGAGCTTATAAAAGTCTGTGAAAATCAAAGAATATGTAGTTAACTGGTAGGATGCAGTTGATTGCTTCAAAATAGATGTAATTAATCAACTGTAAATTAACCAGTCCAAATTAAAATTTCTCAAAATAGCTAGTCGACTTAATAATACTGATAGTCGACTGGCGAAAACATTGAGAATACAAAATAAATCATTTGATTGCATTTTTTTTTTATTTTTTTACTTTTTTTTTTTGACGGCTATCACCTAGAACTTTTCTACAAGAATCAAAACATCAATGCTTCATCAAAGACAACAAGATAAAGATAGATTTCTGGTGATATCTTATCTTATACTCTTTATGTGCTTAATATGGGTCACAGTCATACTACTGTACATATACATGCTTGCCGTCATTTTTGAAAATTTTTTATTTTATTTTTTTATTTACCTTTAATTTAGTTGATATCCACCAATCACTCACATAGTTGTTCTAATAATACCCGGCCTATTCGCATAGCTATTATAAATATGCCTTTCTCTGAGTTCTATAAATACTTACATTAGTATCTTTGTCTTTTCTCAAAGTTAAGGTGATAGAAATTATGGAGGGAACAGCATTTCGTCAGTTTCGAAATATCTGTGTCTTTTGTGGTTCCAGTCCTGGAAAAGATGAGGAGTATGTTAAAGCAGCACAAAATCTGGGTATGGTGCTGGCTAGGAGAAAAATTCATTTAGTGTATGGTGGAGGTAACTGTGGGTTAATGGGGTGTGTGGCTACAGCTGCACATGCAGGGGGATGCCAAGTTCTAGGTATTATTCCTACAGCTCTAGCTACATCCAGCAATATAGGGAAGACAATTGGGGAAGAATATAGGGTAGTTTCCATGCATGAACACATGGCTAGAATGATGAGCAATGCTGACGCCTTCATTGCCTTACCAGGTGGTTTTGGTACTTTAGAGGAGATTTTCCAAATAGTCTCTTGGGCACAACTAAATATGCATCACAAACCGGTAGGTTTGTTAAATGTTAATCACTTCTTTGATGGTTTGTTATCTTTTCTAGATCAAGCTGTGGAACAGAGGTTTATCTCACACTCAGCACGACAAATTCTCATCTCAGCTTCAAATGTTGAGGAGTTGATTGATGCTTTACAAGCCTATGTTCATGTACCTGATCTAACTATTACTCCAGTAGAATGGACGGCAGATAACCGCAGGAAGCGTAAATTGGATTTGGATCTTCATCTTTAAATGTAGTAAAACGTAGCTATTATTGTACTACTTTTACTTTCTTAGACTCTACTTGTATACCATATTTACCAACCATACTCCTTTAGAGTTGGTAAAACTATCTTTGAATGTTGCTTATGATCCTCTGAACTTTTGAAATATTCTAGTATATCAACCATATATATAATAAAAAATTGTTCCAAGGATGACCTAATTACTATTCATTAAATTTATGAATGCAGCTAAAAGTTTGTCAATTAAATGCATCACCAAGAACTCATAATGCCCATAATAAGTCCTACATCCTCTTCTCTTATTCTTAATTAATGTTACTCATATCCCAAATCTATTTGTGGAAAAATATTGAACACCTTATAACTGGTCAAACAGGTAATCTATACGAGCTAATGGGTTTCTATTCTACATTGTTACCTTATTCAACTGTCTACAATCTATGCATAGTCATAGTGATCCATCTTTCTTTTTCACAAATAAAACTAGAGCACTCCAAATAAAAGTACTAGGGCATTTAAATCCCTTGTCTAACAAGTCTTGTAATTTTTTTTTTTCCAGTAACTAGAATAATTCTTTTCTGATGTGGAAATACTGCAACCACGGAGCATACTAAGATTTTTCAAATAAAACCGGCACTTTCAAAACTTCTTGGAAATTTTATATGAGTACTAGGGTAAATTCCATGTTAAAATTCCACACTAATATCTCGGTAACTGGATAGTAATTGTAGTCTGTAAACAGCGCACCAGAAAAGTTCCCAGGAAAGAGAGGTGGGTCACTAATGGACACGCTTAAGTACCAAGTCTTTCTTTGCCAGAGCTTTCCTGAGACATGCACTTTTCACAAATCACAATTTTTTTTTTAAATTCAATCGATATCATTCTATATAGGGATATAAATACTAGTTGAGTTCTAAGGAGTAAATCAATACCAAATTCTCGAATTGCTGTGGCAAGGTTGTGCAAAATTTTCTCCGCATTGTTTGTCGGATTCCGCCTTGGTGGTGCCATTTCCTACTGTGGAAAAAATAAATTTATGCTACTATTGAGGTGATCAAGCCCAATAGTTAGTTTCAAAACAATATTTAATAGCAGTCATAACACCACCTCGGCATATAGATAAGAAACACTAGTAATTTCTTACCTATATGAGTCACTGATTCCCTACACAGCACAACCACAACATACTCAAGACACTATAAGATCGATTCAGATAACCATCCACCCACTGGCCATCTAGGATCGACCTGCTCTGATACCAATTATGTAACAACCTCTTTTTTTTTCCTTTATTATTATACAATATTGAGTTCACATACATGTCATTAATCAAAACAAACGTATAACATATCAAACACAGATATTTACATCTTGTTTATTTTGGTTGACCAATTCCGAAGATACAGGTGCGGGTGGTTGCACCATCACCGGGATCTGAGCCAACTCGACCACAAACAACTTATTTGATTCTGAAATCTGCCCAACATAAAGTAACTCGATCCAATGTGCACTAAAAGCCAGAACCTTAGCAACAAAAGCTGCATAATTAATTTTCTGAACATGATATGGAAATATAGTGAGAATTAAATCCCAGTAAGTTCAACAATAAATTATCATCAGTAAAGCTCATCACGTCATGTTCAGCTGTATAAACTACAGAAAATATCTTTGGTCACATGAATGCATTATATCTATGCACATAAGAATCATACTGTAATGATATGTATGACAGGATTAACTATTTTTAAAATATCATATGATGGCCATCAACTTATTCTCATTTCAAGCTACCCCGGTCAGGGAGAGCATCCTCTACTCTCCGGTACGGGCTTTTCTCGCTCCGTCCGACATGGCCCACTTTCTCTTTCTTTTCTCATTATCATGATCATAACCGTTGGTAGGGCGTCCCCTACTGGTGCACCACACGGATTGCCATGTGACCGTGCTTATTTCTTTTCTTTTCACAATGATAGCCAAAAATATGCTTTCAATAACAAGTATGTTCATCAAAATATAACTATTACCATAAATCATTGGTAATCATGCCATGAACATAACCATTTCAAATATCACTTTATAAAATATTTCCATGTCAAAATTTCATACTTAAGATGGTAAGAAGTTCATACAATGGCAATGGCTATGGCTATACTAGTCATTTATGAAGATTCATCTTCTTTTTTAAATACTAATTTTATTTCTTTATTTTCTTGATGAAGGTTTTCATCCTATCTAACCTTCTCTTACTAATCAGAGCATAACTCCCTCAATTTAACTCTGATGTAGGTGATCTTGGTGTCCATTTCAAGATAAAACAATTATGTAAAACTATTATGTTGAACATTGTAGTGAAAAATTAAGAAACAAAGGTGATATTACTCCTTCAAAGTACAGGATAGTTCCTCCCGGATAGGTTCTGACCTTTACTGACTAATTAGACCATATCTCCCAAATTGGAATTCCAAATTGCGTTATTCCAGTTGGTAAAAATCCATGAGCCATATATCTATAATTGTTATGTTGGCGCGCTATTTTAATTCTCTACAGAATATTCCTAGAAATTCAAAAACTAAAGCATTAATAACATACTCTTCCCTGAATAAACATTTTCTGACCTCTGCTTACTAATCGGATCATATCTACCTCATATGAACTCCAAATTGCATAATTCCAGTGGGTATATTTCCATGAGACATAGATATATAACTTTCATGTTATCCATTTATTTTAATTCCATACAGATAATTCCCAGAAATTAAAATACAAAAGCTGTCCTAACATAATCTTCCCTGATGAACCATTTTCTGACCTTGGTTTACTAATCGAAACATATCTACCACATGTGAACTCCAAATTGAATGATTCCAGTGGCTAAAAATCCATGACACACATATCTTTAATTCTTATGTTAACCATTTATTTTAATTCCCTACCAATAATTCCCAGAAATTAAATTACCGAAGCTATCCTAACATATTCTTCCCTGATGATTCATTTTCTGACCTTTGACTACTAATCAGACCATACCTACCTCATATGGACTCCAAATGGAATGATTCCAGTGGGTGAAAATCCGTGACACATATATCTTTAATTCTTATGTTAACCATTTATTTTAATTCCTTATAGATTGTTCCCAGAAATTAAAATACCGAAGCTTAAAATTCTATCAACCATAGCCAAACCCATGCAGAACTATCTACACCAACCTAAGTATTCAAACATACATCACATGCAAGATCAATATGTAACATGATATAGCAACATCCATGACCAATCATCAAAGTTCTAAGATCAAAATCTCATATAAATATTATGAGTTTCAAAGATTTTCTTCAAAAAGAAATATTGTTAAACTTACCTGGAGCACTTAGTCTCCTAGACTTCTCCTTCCTCTTTCTTCCTTTCTTCCTCTCCTTTCCTCACACTACCTTGCTTCTATTTTTGCTCTCCCTCACTTGGACGAAATTCTAATGTTGTAAGGGTGGGTTTTCTTATACAGACCACCAAATAATTCACCTTTCATGATCATGGGTCTACCTTATCACAATTAGGATACACTTTGTTGAATTTTTGGAAAACAAACAACTTATGTTCTTGTCTTCCTCTTCCTTAGTCAAGATATGCATAGAAAAATGAGATTTGTATTTTGAAAATTATGATGATATGTTCTTAAGATATGGGGCAAGATCCCTTTGATTTAGGGATTCATTTCCTTTTTCTTTTGTCTTAATCAAGTATGATAGATTTGCCTTTTTAAGTGGCAAATTTCTAGCCCTTGAATTTTCCTTACTTAACTAAAATTATTTGTGTAGGATAATGATGTTTTGTCATAATGCTATGTATTATTACCCACTTGCTAAAGTTATGAATGTAGGATATAGATGTTTTTGTCCTAAAGCCTTGTATTATTATGCCACTTGCCAAAATGATGAATGTAGAATCACACCACTTGTCAAATTTTTGTCTTAATGCCATGTCACTTAATCTTGATTACACTAATATTTCATCACTTTAATTTTATTTTTATTTTTATTTTTCCTCTTGGGTTTGGGCTCATTCTTACCCATTTTCCTTACTTTGGTTAAAATTCTTCCTTTCATAATGGGCTTGGCCAAATTTTCATGATTTTTGGGCTATCGGTCCAATTTCTATATCCTAGTCCAAGTCTATGTTTTATTTCTTCCTTGGCCTATCCTATTGGCTTGCTAAAAATTCATGTGAAGTAGAAAAACTCTATATGAAGTGTCTATAGGTTAAAACCCAATTACGGGTGGAGATACTAAACTCAGTAACTTTTGCTCTTAAATTAAGAAAGATTACCCTAATCCGATCTTCTTGAAATTTTAAGACCTTTACTTACTTCACAAAAATTTATCTTTCTTTACCTAAGAATTTCACCTTTCTTTAACATGTTTATTTCTAATATTTCCTCTTAGGTTTTCTTTCTTTACCTATTCTATTAATATTAGAACATTTCTATGCATATATGTAAGGTGAAGAATTTCTAAGGAAAATATCTAAAAATTACGGGATGTTACAGATAGAATGTTCTTAGCAATTAAAACACAAAAGATATTCTAACATATTCTTCCCTGATTAACCATTTTCAGACCATTGCTTACTAATCGGACCATATCTATCTCATATGGACTCTAAATTGAGTGATTCCAGTGGTTAAAAATCTGTGACACATTTGCTATAATTCTTATATTAACCATTTATTTTAATTCCCTATAGAATGTTCCCAGAAATTAAAACACAGAAGTTATCCTAACATATTCTTCCCTGATTAACCATTTTCTGACCATTGCTTAATAATCAGACCATATCTACCTCATATGGACTCCAAATTGAGTGATTCTAGTGGGTAAAAATCCGCGAGACAGACATCTACATTTGTCAGGTTAACTATTTGTTTTAATTCCTTACCAATTCTTCCCAGAATTTTAAAAATAGAAACAAAAAAGTTTGCCACCCATAGCCATACCTATGCAGAACTATTTACACCAACCTAAGTATTCAAACATACATAATATGTAAAATGATATAGCAACATGCATGACCAATCATTAAAGTTATAAGATCAATATATAATATAAATATTACAAGTTTCAAAAGTTTTCTTCAAAAAGAAATATTGTTAAACTTACATGGAGCACTTTGTCCTCTAGACTTCTCGTTCCTCTTTCTTCCTTTCTTCCTCTCCATTCCTCACTCTACCTTGCATCTATTTTTCCTCTCCCTCACTTGAAAGAAAATTCTAATGTTGTAAGGGTGGGTTTCGCTTAAATAGACCATTAAATAATTCACCTTTCATGATCATGGATCCACCTTATCATAATTAGGATACACTTGGTTGAATTTTTTGGAAAACAAACAACTTATGTTCTTATCTTCCGCTTAGTCAAGATATGCATTGCAAAAGGAGATATGTATTTTGAAAATTATGATAATATGTTTCTAAGATAAGGGACAAGGTCCCTTTGATTTAGGGATTCAGTTCCTTTTTCTTTTGTCTTAATCAAGTATGATATGTTTGAATTTTTAGGTGGCAAATTTCTAACCCTTGAATCTCCGTTATTTAGTTGAAATTATTTGTGTGGGATAGAAATGTTTTGTCCTATTGCCATGTATTATCATACCACTTGCTAAAATTATGAGTGTAGGATATATATGTTTTGTCCTAAAGCCTTGTATTATCATATCACTTGCTAAAATTATGAATGTAGGATATCACACAACTTGCTAAATTTTTGTTTTAATGCCATGTCACTTAATCTTGATTACACCATTATTTAATCACTTTAATTTTATTTTTATTTTTATTTTTTCTCTTGGGTTTGGGCTCATTCATGCCCATTTTCTTTACTTTGGTTAAAATTCTACCTTTTATAATGGGCTTGGTCACATTTTCATGATTTTTGGGCTACCGGTCCAATTCCTATTTCCTAGTCCAAGTTTATGTTTTATTTCTTCATTGGGCTATCCTATTGGCTTGCTAAAAGTTCATGTGAAGTAGAAAAACTCTATATGAAGTGTCCATACGTGAAAGCCCAATTTATGGGCGGAGATACTAAACTTAGTAACTTTTGCTCTTAAATTAAGAAAAATTACCCTAATCAATTCTTCTTGAAATTTTAAGACCTTTACTTACTTCACAAAAATTTATCTTCCTTGCCTAAGAATTTCACCTTTTTTAGCATGCTTCTTTCTAATATTTCCTCTTAGGTTTTCTTTCTTTATCTATTCCATTAATATTAGAACATTTCTATGCATACACGTAAGGTGAAGAATTTATAAGGATTATATTTCCTTAGATATCTAAAAATTGTCTAATAAATGTTATTTCCTTAATTAAATATTTATGTACCTTTATCAATAAAAGAAATGAAATTAGGGATGTTACTTTGAATGCTCTTGTACTTTTATTAATACATGAAACAAAATTAAGGATGTTACATTTCTCTCTCCCTAAAAGAAATTTTGTCCTCAAAATTTCAGAAATTACCTAATAAGAACTATTTTGGATATTTCTTCCCCATGACTTCTTCTAGTTCTCAAGTTGCTTCTTCCAGAGTCAAACCTTCCCATAACACCTTAACTAGGGGAATAGTTTTGTTCTGCAATTACTTCACGTCAGTGTCCAATATAGATGCTGGTACTAGTTGGTATGTCATGTTCACCTTTATTTGTATTGGTTCATCCCGTGTTATATGTGAAGAATCTGAAAGATACTTCCATAGCTATGATACATGGAAAACATTTTGCAGGTTGGACAAATTCGGTTGAAGGGCAACTTGATATGCTGACGTCCCCACTTTCTTCAAAATTGGATAGGGTCCCAAAAATCGCAGACTTAGCTTTCTAGTTTTGAGAGACCTACTAACTCCAGTAGTTGGAGAAAGTTTCAGAAATACATGGTCTCCTTCCCCAAACTCTAGAGATCTATGTATCTTATCATAGTAACTCTTTTGTCGACTTTGAGCTGTAAGTATTTTTTCTCGTATCATCCTGATTGTTCAGTGGTCTGTTGAACTAAATCAAGACCCAGCAAGTTGTTTTCTCCTACCTCAAACCAACATAGTGGAGATCGGCACTTCCTATCATATAAAACTTCGTAGGGGGCCATCTTAATACTGGAGTGATAACTATTATTATAAGAAAACTCTACTAAAGGTAGGTACTTATCCCATCCTTTACCTTGCTCTATTACACAGGCCCTTAACATATCTTCTAGAGTTTGAATGGTCTGTTCTGGCTTCCCGTCAGTCTGAGGATGATAGGCGGTACTGAACCGCAACTAGGTTCCAAAATCATCCTACAACACCTTCCAAAATCTCGACGTAAACTTGGGATCTCTATCAGAAACGATATTTAAGGGAATTCCATGAAGTCTAACTATTTCTTGGACGTACAACTGGGCCAATTTAACTAGTGAATAGTTAATCTTTATGGGTAGAAAGTGAGCAGATTTGGTTAATCTGTCAACAATTACCCAGATAGAGTCATGTCCCACTGAAGTCTTAGATAATCCCACAACAAAGTTCATTGATATACTGTCCCATTTCCATTTAGGGATCTCAAGAGGTTGTAGAAATCCCGCTGGCTTTTGATGCTCCACCTTTACCTTTTGACAAATGAGACATTTCGCCACAAACTCGGCAATGTCCTTTTTCATCCCTGGCCACCAATACATCATCTTTAAATCTTGGTACATTTTAGTGCATCTAGGATGGACTGTGTATTTACTTTGACGCGCTTCCTGCAGGATCTTAGTCCTCAACTCTCGTTCTTGAGGGACACAAATCCTTCCCTGATACATGATTGCTCCATCTTCTATGATAGAAAAAATACCTTGGTCTTTATGATCCGGTAAGTATTGGTCGTGAGCATGAGCCTTTTTGATCTGGGCTCTAAGGTCACACCTTATACTTAAACCATTAATGACTAGCTTCTTTGGAGTAAGAGTAGTGGCTAGTTTCAAATTTCAAAACTCCTCTAGAATCTGCATCTCATACACCATCATCTGACCCATGTGTAGAGATTTTCTACTCAAGGCATCTGCTACAACATTCGCCTTTCCTGGATGATACTTTATCGCAAACATGTAGTCATTGAGGAATTCTACCCATCTTCGTTGCCTCATATTTAACTCCTTCTGATCAAAGAGGTATTTGTGACTCGTATTATCACAATATACTTCAAAGGTTGCCCCGTATAAACAGTGTTGCCAAATCTTTAAGGCAAACACCACTGTCGCCAATTCAAGATCATGGGTTGGATAGTTTCTTTCTTGGGGTCTCAGCTGCCTAGATGCGTAAGCAACTACTCTCTTATCTTGCATCAGCACACATCCTAGCCCTTTCTTTGAAGCGTCACTATACACTTTAAAATGTCCTGTAGAGTCTGAAATAATTAAAATAGGAGGAGTGGTCAGTCTTGTCGTAAGCTCCTGGAAACTAGCTTCACATTGATCAGTCCATTTGAAAGGACTTGCCTTCCTCATCAATTTAGTCAATTTTAAGGCTATACGAGAGAAATTTTGTATAAACCTCCTGTAGTATCCTGCCAAACCCTGGAAACTTCTGACTTTCGTAACCGTCTTTGGTCTCTCCCACTGAATCACTGCTTCCGTGTTGCTAGGATCTACGGCTACCACTTTATTAGAGATGACATGTCCGAGAAACTTCACTTCTGACAGCTAAAATTCACACTTCTCCAATTTGGCATATAACTTTTTCTCTTTCAGCACTTTCAGCATGATTCGGAGAAGTTGTTCATGTTCTTTCTCACTCTTAGAATATATCAAGATGTCATCAATGAATACTACAATAAATTGATCTAGGTAGGGTCGAAAAATGCGATTCATGTAATCCATGAAAATTACAGGTGCATTCGTCAACCCGAAGGGCATTACGAGAAAATCATAGTGCCCACACCTAGTCCTGAAGGCAATTTTTGGTACGTCCTCCTCCTTGATCTTAATCTGATGATATCCTGACCTCAAGTCAATTTTAGAAAAGATGTAGGCTCCCTTCAGTTGATCCAATAAGTCATCTATCCTAGGGAGAGGGTACTTGTTTTTGATAGTCACCTTATTCAGCTGTCTGTAATCTATACATAGTCTCAAGTTCCCGTCTTTTTTCTTAACAAACAACACAGGAGCTCCCCAAGGTGATACACTCGGTCTAATGAATTGCTTGTCTAATAGTTCCTCTATAACAACCCTTTTTTTTCTTTATTATTATACAATATTGAGTTCACATACACGTCATTAATCAAAACGTACATGCAACATATCAAACACATAGATATTTACATCTTGTTTATTTTGGTTGATCAATTCTGGAGATACAGGTGCGGGTGGTTGCACCTTCACCGGGATCTGAGCCAACTCGACCACAAACATCTTATTTGATTCTGAGATCTGCCCAACATAAAGTAACTCGATCCAATGTGCACTAAAAGCCAGAGCTATAGAAAATCTGCATAACTAATTTTTCTGAACATGATATGGAAATATAGTGAGAATTAAATCCCAGTAAGTTCAACAATAAATCATCATCAATATAGCTCATCACGTCATGTTCAGTTGTATAAACTACAGAAAATATCTTTGGTCACATGAATGTATTACATCTATACACATAAGAATCATACAGTAATGATATGTATGACAGGATTAACTATTTTCAAAATATCATATGATGGCCATCAACTTATTCTCATTTCAAGCTACCTCGGTCAGGGTGAGTATCCTCTACTCTCCGGTACGGGCTTTTCTCGCTCCATCCGACATGGCCCACTTTCTCTTTCTTTTCCCGTTAACATGATCATAACCATTGGTAGGGCGTCCCCTACTGGTGCACCACACGGATTGTCATGTGACCGTGCTTATTTCTTTTCTTTTCACAATGATAGCTAAAAATATGCTTTCAATAACAAGTATGTTCATCAAAATATAACTATTACCTTAAATCATTGGTAATCATGCCATGAACATAACCATTTCAAATATCACTTTATAAAATATTTCCATGTCAGAATTTCACACTTAAGATGGCAAGAAGTTCATACAATGGCAATGGCTATGGCTATACTAGTCAATTATTAAGATTCATCTTCTTTTTTAAATACTAATTTTATTTCTTTATTTTCTTGATGCAGGTTTTCATCATATCTAACCTTCTCTTACTAATCAGAGTATAACTCCCTCAATTTAACTCTGATGTAGGTGATCTTGGTGTCAATTTCAAGATAAAACAATTATCTAAAACTATTATGTTGAACATTGTAGCGAAATATTAAGAAATCAAGGTGATATTACTCCCTAAATGTATAAGTTATTTCTTCTCGAATAGGTTCTGACCTCTACCTACTAATCGGACCATATCTACCGCATATGGACTCCAAATTGAGTGAGTCTATTAAAATATTCTTCTCAGAAATTTCCAGAAATTAAAATACAGAAGCTGTCCTAACATATTCTTCCCTAATGAACCATTTTCTGACCTTTGACTACTAATAAGCTCATATCGTCCTCATATGGACTCCAAATTGAATGATTCCAGTGGATAAACCTCCATGACACACATATCTATAATTATTATGTTAACCATTTCTTTTAATTCCATACAGATAATTCTCAGAAATTAAAATACAGAAGCTGTCCTAACATAATCTTCCCTGATGAACCATTTTCTGACCTTTGACTACTAATAAGCTCATATCCTCCTCGTATGGACTCCAAATTGAATGATTACAGTGGCTACAAATCCATGACATACATAGATATAATTCTTATGTTAACCATTTATTTTAATTCCTTACAAATAATTCCCAGAAATTAAAATACAGAAGCTGTCCTAACATAATCTTCCCTGATGAACCATTTTCTGACCTTTGACTACTAATCTGCTCATGTCTTCCTCATATGGACTCCAAATTGAATGATTCCAGTGGCTTAAAATCTATGACACACATAGCTATAATTCTTATTTTAACCATTTATTTTAATTCTTTATAGATAATTCCCAGAAATTAAAATACAGAAGCTGTCCTAACAAAATCTTCCCTGATGAACCATTTTCTGACCTTTGACTACTAATCAGCTCATATCTTCCTCATATGGACTCCAAATGGAATGATTCCAGTGGCTGAAAATCCATGATACACATAGCTATAATTCTTATGTTAACCATTTATTTTAATTCCATACAAATAATTCCTAGAAATTAAAATACAGAAGCTGTCCTAACATAATCTTCCCTGATGAACCATTTTCTGACCTTTGATTAGTAATCCACTCATATCTTCCACATATGGACTCCAAAGTGAATGATTCCAGTGGCTTAAACTCCATGACACACATAGCTATAATTCTTATGTTAACCATTTATTTTAATTCCATACAGATAATTCCCAGAAATTAAAATATAGAAGCTATCCTAACATATTCTTCCCTGATAAACCATTTTCTGACCTTTTCTTACTAATCGGACCATATCTACCACATATGGACTCCAAATTGGATGATTCCAGTGGCTAAAAATGCATGACAAATATATCTTTAATGCTTATGTTTACCATTTATTTTAATTCCTTATAGATTGTTCCCAGAAATTAAAATACCGAAGCTTAAAATTCTGCCACCCATAGCCATATCCATGCAGAACTATCTACACCAACCTAAGTATTCAAACATACATCACATGCAAGATCAATATGTAACATGATATAGCAACATCATGACCAATCAAAAAAGTTTAAGATCAAAATCTCATATAAATATTATAAGTTTCAAAAGTTTTCTTCAAAAAGAAATATTGTTAAACTTACGTGGATCACTTAGTCCCCTAGACTTCTCCTTCCTCTTTCTTCCTTTCTTCCTCTCCTTTCCTCACTCTACCTTGCTTCTATTTTTCCTCTCCCTCACTTGGATGAAATTCTAATGTTGTAAGGGTGGGTTTTCTTATATAGACCACCAAATAATTCACCTTTCATGATCATGGGTCTACCTTATCACAATTAGGATACACTTTGTTGAATTTTTGGAAAACAAACAACTTATGTTCTTGTCTTCCTCTTCCTTAGTCAAGATATGCATAGGAAAAGGAGATTTGTATTTTGAAAATTATGATGATATGTTCTTAAGATAAGGGACAAGGTCCCTTTGATTTAGGGATTCATTTCCATTTTCTTTTGTCTTAAACAATTATGAAAGGTTTGCCTGTTTAGGTGGCAAATTTCTAACCCTTGAATCTCCATTATTTGGTTGATATTATTTGTGTGGGATATGAATGTTTTGTCCTAATACCATGTATTATCATACCACTTGCTAAAATTATGAGTGTAGGATATAGATGTTTTTGTCCTAAAGCCTTGTATTATTATGCCACGTGCCAAAATGATGAATGTAGAATCACACCGCTTGCTAAATTTTTGTCTTAATGCCATGTAACCTAATCTTTATTACACCATTATTTCATCACTTTAATTTTATTTTTATTTCTATTTTTCCTCTTGGGTTTGGGCTCATTCTTGCTCATTTTCTTTACTTTGGTTAAAATTCTACCTTTCATAATGGGCTTGGTCACATTTTCATGATTTTTGGACTACCGGTCCAATTTTTATATCCTAGTCCAAGTCTATGTTTTATTTCTTCCTTGGGCTATCCTATTGGCTTGCTAAAAGTTCATGTGAAGTAGACAAACTCTATATGAAGTGTCCATAGGTTAAAGACCAAATACGGGTGGAGATACTAAACTTAATAATTAAGAAAAATTACCCTAATCCGATCTTCTTGAAATTTTAAGACCTTTACTTACTTCACAAAAATTTATCTTTCTTTACCTAAGAATTTCACCTTTCTTTAGCATGTTTATTTCTAATATTTCCTCTTAGGTTTTCTTTCTTTACCTATTCCATTAATATTAGAACATTTCTAAGCATATATGTAAGGTGAAGAATTTCTAAGAAAAATACCTAAAAATTACGAGATGTTACATTCTTCCCCCCTTAAGAAATTCGGTCCCCGAATTTCAATCCATCTTACCACATGTTGGGAATGAAATTAAGGCATTATTTAGAGTTACCAACCTTATTACCTAAATAATTAGTGATATCTTTTCTGTATAATATCTTTACTTTTTGATATGTCTATTCACTTGAGTGATTTTGCCATATAACTTAACCATAAGGATTTCTTTCACTCATAAGTTCTTCAATTGATATCCTCTAGCTCGCATGGATATATCTATGGGTCGATATTAGAAAACACACACATAAAGGAACATATTCACCTTCATATTGGGTAACTATCTTTTCTTATTCCAAACTTCTATCAAGTCATTTTTTTTTCATATATCAATATAATCCCCTGAATATCATCATCTTAATCTATCATCTATTTTTATCCTCAAATCCTTTAATCAATATGGTAAACATACGTTGCAATAAATCCTTCAAACCTTTAATAACATTTATGTACCATTGATACATGTCTAATAATTCCAACTTACCTCATCACAGTAATTCTATACCAACTTATTAACACCATTAAACTCATTGTCAAAAATTTCAATTATTTCTTTTATCATATCCAAAAGCACCTCATTCTAGCTTATGTCAATCCCATTTAATTCACCCAATCATTTCAAGAAGATTTTTCCTAAAAATTACTCATACATGAATTCTCAATTCCAACATAATTTACATCCTCGATACTAGACTCAATTTAGCATGATATAATCCTTTAACACAAATATCTTGATCACTTACATTATTTTCGGACATGGTTCTCAGAATATTCTCTATATTTCCAAATTAAGAGTTCAAAGACTAATTTAAATCCTACTTCTTATATTTTATTCCTCAAGAACTTCAACGCCACTAATTCTCTTGATTACATTCGTCAAAACACCATAAGACCATCATCCGTCCATTCTTTTCAAACTTTTCATTACTTTAACCTATTAACAACTTAGACACCATAATAACCGAGTTTCAAAGAAAAGAAATTATCTTTCATTGTAATGAGGGAAAATAACCTTGCATTTAATGCCAACCGTTAATGAGTGAAACAGACGAAAAGCATAATAGAGAATGGTGCCAAAAGCGAAAGTCAAATATTTCGACAAAGCATTGAAAAATATTAAAATCGGTGGCCGTAATTCTTGAAAATCTGTAAACAAAATCTATCTATGATTTTAGCAAAAATCGGTGGCCGCAAATTTTGAATATATGTGTCAAAATCTACTTTAAATCTGTTGGTATTCGGTGGAAAGATATCACATGGAAAAAGAAACATTTATGAGCTTATAAAAGTCTGTGAAAATCAAAGAATAAGTAGTTAACTGGTAGGATGCAGTTGATTGCTTCTAAATAGATGTCATCAATCAACTGTAAGATAACCAGTCCAAATTAAAATTTCTCAGAATAGCTAGTCGATTTCATAATACTGATAGTCTACTGGTAAAAACATTGAGAAAACAAGAAAAATGTCCCTCTTCACTAATTATTTGGTTTGCATCTTCATTTTTTTTTTAAAATGATGCCTATCATCTACAACTTCCTTACATGCCTCAAGACATCACTCCTTCATCAAGGACAACAAGAAAAAGAAAATTTCCTGGTGATATACTAACCTTATTCTCTTTATGTGCTAAATATGGGTCACAGTCATAACTAGTGTACATATACATGCTTGTCGTCATTTTTGAAATTTTTGTTTACCTTTAATTTAGCTGATATCCACCAATCACTCACATAGTTGTTCTAATAATACCCGGCCTATTCGCATAGCTATTATAAATATGCCCTTATCTGAGTTTTATAAATACTTACTTTAGTATCTTTGTCTATACTCAAAGTTAAGGTGATAGAAATTATGGAGGGAACCGCATTCCGTCAGTTTCAAAATATCTGTGTCTTTTGTGGTTCCAGTCCTGGAAAAGATGAGGAGTATGTTAAAACAGCACAAAATCTGGGTATGGTGCTGGCTAGGAGAAAAATTCATTTAGTGTATGGTGGAGGTAACTGTGGGTTAATGGGGTGTGTGGCTACAGCTGCACATGTAGGGGGATGCCAAGTTCTAGGTATTATTCCTTCTGCTCTAGCTACATCCAGCAACATAGGGAAAACAATTGGGGAAGAATATAGGGTAGCTTCCATGCATGAACGCATGGCTAGAATGATGAGCAATGCTGACGCCTTCATTGCCTTACCAGGTGGTTTTGGTACTTTAGAGGAGATTTTCCAAATAGTCTCTTGGGCACAACTGAATATGCATCACAAACCGATAGGTTTGTTAAATGTTAATCACTTCTTTGATGGTATGTTATCTTTTCTAGATCAAGCTGTGGAATAGAGGTTTATCCTACACTCAGCACGACAAATTCTCATCTCGGCTTCAAATGCTAAAGAGTTGATTGATGCTTTACAAGCCTATGTTCATGTACCTGATCCAACTATGACTCAATTAGAATGGAGGACAGATAACCGCAAGAAGTGTAAATTGGATTTGGATCTTAATCTTTAAATGTAGTAAAACGTAGCCATTATTGTACTACTTTTACTTTGTTAGAGTCTACTTGGATACCATATTTACCAACCATACTCCTTTAGAGTTGGTAAAACTATCTTTGAATATTGCTTACGATCCTCTGAACTTTTGAAATATTCTAGTAATCATCAATATATATAATAACAAATTGATCCAGGGATGACCTAATTATTATTCATTAAATCTATGAATGTAGCTAAAGATTTGTCAATTTAAATGCATCGCCAAGAACTCATAATGCCCATAATAAGTCCTTCATCCTCTTCTGTTATCCTTAATTAATGTTACTCATATCCCAAATCTATTTGTGGAAAAATATTGAACACCTTATAACTGGTCAAATAGGTAATCTATACGAGCTAATGGGTTTCTATTCTGCATTGTCACCTTATTCAACTATCTATAATCTATGCATAGTCATAGTGATCCATCTTTATTTTTCACAGATAGAACTGGAGCACTCAGAATAAAAGTACTGGGGTATTTAAATACCTTGTCTAACAAGTCTTGTAACTAAAGTTTTTTTTTAAATTCGATCGATATCATTCTATATAGGGATATAGATACTAGTTGGGTTCTAAGGAGTAAATCAATATCAAATTCTCGAATTGCCGTGGCAAGGTTGTGTATGGTTTTCTCTGCATTGTTTGCTGGATTCCTCCTTGGTGGTGTAATTTCCTACTGTGGTAAAAATAAAGTTATGCTGCTATTGAGGTGATCAAGCCCAATAGCTAGTTTCAAAAAAAATATTTAACAGCAGTCATAAAACCACCTTGGCATATAGATAAGAAACAATAGTAATTTCTTACCTATATGAAATCACTGATCCCCTACACAACACTACCACAATATTCTCAAGATACTATAAGATTGATTCAGATAACCAACCACCCACTGGCCATCTAAGATCGACCTGCTCTGATACCAAATATGTAACAACCCTTTTTTTTTTCTTTATTATTATACAATATTGAGTTCACATACACGTCATTAATCAAAACGTACATGAAACATCTCAAACACATAGATATTTACATCTTATTTATTTTGGTTGACCAATCCCGAAGATACAGGTGCGGGTGGTTGCACCTTCACCGGGATCTGAGCCAACTCGACCACAAACATCTTATTTGATTCTGAGATCTGCCCAACATAAAGTAACTCGATCCAATGTGCACTAAAAGCCAGAGCTATAGAAAATCTGCATAACTAATGTTTCTGAACATGATATGAAAATATAGTGAGAATTAAATCCCTGTAAGTTCAACAATAAATCATCATCAATATAGCTCATCACGTCATGTTCAGCTGTATAAACTACAAAAAATATCTTTGGTCACATGAATGCATTACATCTATGCACATAAGAATCATACAATAATGATATGTATGACAGGATTAACTATTTTCAAAATATCATATGATGGCCATCAACTTATTCACATTTCAAGCTACCCCGGTCAGGATGAGTATCCTCTACTCTCCGGTACGGGCTTTTCTTGCTCCGTTCGACATGGCCCACTTTCTCTTTCTTTTCTCATTAACATGATCATAACCGTTGGTAGGGCATCCCCTACTGGTGCACCACACGGATTGTCATGTGACCGTGCTTATTTCTTTTCTTTTCACAATGATAGCCAAAAATATGCTTTCAATAACAAGTATGTTCATCAAAATATAACTATTACCATAAATCATTGGTAATCATGCCATGAACATAACCATTTCAAATATCACTTTATAAAATATTTCCATGTCAGAATTTCACACTTAATATGGTAAGAAGTTCATACAATGGCAATGGCTATGGCTATATTAGTCAATCATTAAGATTCATCTTCTTTTTTAAATACTAATTTTATTTCTTTTTTTTCTTGATGCAGGTTTTCATCCTATCTAACCTTCTCTTATTAATCAGAGTATAACTCCCTCAATTTAACTCTGATGTAGGTTATCTTGGTGTCAATTTCAAGATAAAACAATTATCTAAAACTATTATGTTGAACATTGTAGCGGACTATTAAGACATCAAGGTGATATTACTACCTAAATGTATATGTTATTTCTTCTTAGATAGGTTCTGACCTCTACCTACTAATCAGACCATATCTACCTCATATGGACTCCAAATTGAGTGATTCCAGTGGCTAAAAATCTGTGACAAACATATCTATAATTTTTATGTTAACCATTTATTTTAATTCTATACAGATAATTCCCAAAAATTAAAATACAGAAGCTGTCCTAACATATTCTTCAATGATGAACCATTTTCTGACCTTTGACTACTAATGAGCTCATATCGTCCTGATATGGACTCCAAATTGAATAATTCCAGTGGTTCAAACTCCATGACACACATAGATATAATTATTATGTTAACCATTTATTTTAATTCCGTACAGATAATTCCCAGAAATTAAAATACAGAAGCTGTCCTAACATAATCTTCCCTGATGAACCATTTTTTGACCTTTGACTACTAATCAGCTCATATCTTCGTCATATGGACTCCAAATTGAATGATTCCAGTGGATAAAAATCCATGACACACATATATATAATTCATATGTTAACCATTTATTTTAATTCCATACAAATAATTCCCAGAAATTAAAATACAGAAGCTGTCATAACATAATCTTCCCTGATGAACCATTTTCTCACCTTTGACTACTAATTAGCTCATGTCTTCATCATATGGACTCCAAATTGAATGATTCCAGTGGCTTAAAATCCATGTCACACATAGCTATAATTCTTATGTTAACCATTTATTTTATTTCCGTACAGATAATTCCCAAAAATTAAAATACAGAA
This sequence comes from Gleditsia sinensis, assembly GCA_037074535.1. Taxonomy (NCBI): domain Eukaryota; kingdom Viridiplantae; phylum Streptophyta; class Magnoliopsida; order Fabales; family Fabaceae; genus Gleditsia; species Gleditsia sinensis. The sequence goes on along the minus strand of CM073466.1, from coordinate 30,146,723 downwards.
GCTGTCCTAACATAATCTTCCCTGATGAACCATTTTCTGACCTTTGACTACTAATCTGCTGATATCTTCCTCATATGGACTCCAAATGGATTGATTCCAGTGGCTCAAAATCCATGACACACATAGTTATAATTATTATGTTAACCATTTAATTTAATTCCATACAAATAATTCCCAGAAATTAAAATACAGAAGCTGTCCTAACATAATCTTCCCTGATGAACCATTTACTGACCTTTGACTACAAATAAGCTCATATCTTCCTCATATGGACTCCAAATTGAATGATTCTAGTGGGTTAAAATCCATGACACACATAGCTATAATTATTATGTTAACCATTTATTTTAATTCCCTACAAATAATTCCCAGAAATTAAAATACAAAAGCTATTCTAACATATTCTTCCCTGATGAACCATTTTCTGACCTTTGCTTACTAATCGGACTATATCTACCACATATGGACTCCAAATTGAATGATTCCAGTGGATCAAAATCCATGACACATATATATTTAATTGTTATGTTAACCATTTATTTTAATTCGTTATATATTGTTTCTAGAAATTAAAACACCGAAGCTTAAAATTCTGCCACCCATAGCCATACCCATGCAGAACTATCTACACCAACCTAAGTATTCAAACATACGTCACATGCAAGATCAATATGTAACATGATATAGCAACATCATGACAAATCATAAAAGTTTAAGATCAAAATCTCATATAAATATTATAAGTTTCAAAAGTTTTCTTCAAAAAGAAATATTGTTAAACTTACGTGGATCACTTAGTCCCCTAGACTTCTCCTTCCTCTTTCTTCCTTTCTTCCTCTCCTTTCCTCACTCTACCTTGCTTTTATTTTTCCTCTCCCTCACTTGGACGAAATTCTAATTTTGTAAGGGTGGATTTTCTTATATAGACCACCCAATAATTCACCTTTCATGATCATAGGTCTACCTTACCACAATTAGGATACACTTTGTTGAATTTTTGGAAAACAAACAACTTATGTTCTTGTCTTCCTCTTCCTTAGTCAAGATATACATAGGAAAAGGAGCTTTGTATTTTGAAAATTATGATGATATGTTCTTAAGATAAGGGACAAGGTCCCTTTGATTTAGGGATTCATTTCCATTTTCTTTTGTCTTAAACAATTATGAAAGGTTTTCCTTTTTAGGTGGAAAATTTCTAACCCTTGAATCTCCATTATTTGGTTGATATTATTTGTGTGGGATAGGAATGTTTTGTCCTAATACCATGTATTATCATACCACTTGCTAAAATTATGAGTGTAGGATATAGATGTTTTTGTCCTAAAGCCTTGTATTATTATGCCACTTGCCAAAATGATGAATGTAGAATCACTCCGCTTGCTAAATTTTTGTCTTAATGCCATGTAACCTAATCTTTATTACACCATTATTTCATCACTTTAATTTTATTTTTATTTCTATTTTTTCTCTTGGGTTTGGGCTCATTCTTGCCCATTTTCTTTACTTTGGTTAAAATTCTACCTTTCATAATGGGCTTGGTCACATTTTCATGATTTTTTGGCTACCGGTCCAATTTCTATATCCTAGTCCAAGTTTATGTTTTATTTCTTCCTTGGGCTGTCCTATTGGCTTACTAAAAATTCATGTGAAGTATAAAAACTCTATATGAAGTGTCCATAGGTTAAAAACCAATTATGGGTGGAGATACTAAACTTAGTAATTAAGAAAAATTACCCTAATCCGATCTTCTTGAAATTTTAAGACCTTTACTTATTTCACAAAAATTTATCTTTCTTTACATAAGAATTTCACCTTTCTTTAGCATGTTTATTTCTAATATTTCCTCTTAGGTTTTCTTTCTTTACCTATTCCATTAATATTAGAACATTTCTATGCATATATGTAAGGTGAAGAATTTCTAAGAAAAATATCTAAAAATTACGGGATGTTACATCCTCCAACTGTTTCTTGAGTTCCTGTAGTTCCTTCGAGGCAATTCTATATGGTGCAATAGAGATAGGCCCTGTCCCAGGTAGGAGATCAATAGAGAACTCTATCTCTCTCTTGGGAGGTAAGCCTGGAATATCTGATGGAAATACTTCAGGAAACTCGTTGGCTATTGGGATTTCATCAAGCTTCGATTCGACTTCTATGTTTGATAAATACAAGAGAATGTATCCAAGTACTCCATTCGTCAACTCCCTATTAACTTGATTGGCATTAAGCATCAATAACTACACCTCCTCTTTCAGAGTAGGAGGTAGAAATTCAATGGTCTTGGTACAACAATTCAGTAAGACTCGATTTATAAACATCCAGTCTAACCCTAGAATGACCTCAATACCTCTTAAAGGTAAACAGACGAGGTCTACAGAAAAAGTTTTCTCCTGGATGGTGACTTGACAATCCTTACATACAGAGGAAGTTAATACCCTTTCCCTTGTGGGGGTTACAACGGATAGCTCATAGGGAGTTTCAGAAATAGGAAACTGAAACTTCCTAATACATTCTTCCGATATAAATGAATGACTAGAACCAGAGTCAAATAACACCATAAGAGCAAATCCATAGTGATAGCATGTACCTTGAATCATTTCAGAAGATTGAGCTACCTCTTGGCCGCTTAGGGTGAAAACCCTTCCTTTCACCTGAGGCCTCTGTTCTGGCTGTTTCCCCACATTCTGTGGGCAGTTTCTCGTAAAATGACCCTTCTGTCTGCAGTTGAAGCAGACATCTTATCCCATGTAGCATGGCTAATTACCATGTATGCATCCGTAATTAGCACACTTGACTAGGGCGAGGTCTTGTTGGAAAGGTCTGGGACCCGCAGTCAATGGCCTCTTACCAGCTCCATATCCACTTCTTCTCACATTCTTGCTAGGGTTGGGAAGATTTTTCTTCCTTTTCCATAGGTTTCACCTTTGGTTTTCGTCCTCGACTGCCTTTAAACTTTTCTCCAAGAGTCTACATTTATTGATTAGAGGCACAAACTCCCTAATCTCCATAGCTATAACAGCATTCTTTATCTCCGGGTTTAGTCCTGCTTCGAACTTAACTGCCTTCCAAGCTTCATCTGGGTTACTTTGCAGATAAGAGGAGAACTTAGACAATTACTCGAACCTCGCGATGTATTGGTCTATAGTCATGCTACCCTACCTGAGTTGGAGAAATTCAATCTCTTTCTTCGCCCGCACAGTACTTGGAAAGTACTTTTCTAAAAAGGTATTTTTGAACACCCGCCAAGTGATCTGCTTTCCCTGGTGAGCTAAAAGTTCTCTAGCTCCACGCCACAAGTATTCTGCTTCATCTTTTAGCTTATATGCAGCGAAGATTACTTACAGCTCTTCAGTACAGCCCATCACTTCAAAGATTTTCTCTAACTCCCTTATCCATCTTTCAGCTACAATCGGGTCAAAGCCGCCTTGAAAACAAGGTGGCCTAGTCCTCAGGAACTAGGATATGCCGTTATCATTTCCAGCCATATAGTTGTTAACACCATTCACACCATTCGAGTTATTAGCATTTTGGAGGTATTGTAGAATTTGATTAGTGGTCATGACTTGGTCTCGAATTGCCGTGGCCAGGTTGTGCAGGGTTTCCTCCACATTATTTGCTAGATTCCTCCTTGGTGGTGCCATTTCCTACTGTGGCAAAAACAAATTTATGCTGCTATTGAGGTGATTAACCCCAATAGTTAGTTCAAAAATATTTAACAACAGTCATAACATCACCTCGGCATGTAGGTAGAAAACACTAGTAATTTCTTACCTATATGAATTCACTGATCCCTACACAGCACAACCACAAACATACTAAAGACACTATAAGATCGATTCAGATAACCATCCACCCACTGGCCATCTAGGATCGACCTGCTCTGATTACAATTATGTAACAAATTTTTTTTAATTATTATTATACAATATAGAGTTTACATACATGTCATTAATCAAAACATACGTACAATATATCAAACACATAAAAATCTATATCTTATTTATTCTGGTAGACCAATTCCGGAGATACAGGTGTGGGTAGTTGCACCTTCACTGAGATCTAAGCCAACTCGACCACAAACATTTTATTTGCTTCTGGGATCTGCCCAATATAAAGTACTCGATCCAACATGCACTAAAAGCTAGAGCCATAGAAAAATCTGCATAACTAATTTTTTGAACATGATATGGAAATATAGTGAGAATTAAATCTTAGTAAGTTCAACAATAAATCATCATCAATATAGCTCATCACGTCATGTTTAACTGTATAAACTACAGCAAATATCTTTGGTCACATGAATGCATTATATCTATGCAGATGAGAATCGTACAATAATGACATGTATGACATGATTAACTATTTCCAGAATATCATATGATGACTATCAATTTATTCTCATATCAAGCTACCTCGGTCAGGGTGAGTATTTTCTACTCTCCAGTACGGGCTTTTCTCGCTCCATCTGACATGTCCCACTTTCTCTTTCTTTTCTCATTAACATGATCATAACCGTTGGTAGGGCGTCCCCAAATGGTGCACCAAACGGATTGCCATGTGCGTGCTCATTTCTTTTCTTTTCACAATGATAGCCAAAAATATGCTTTCAATAAGAAGTATGTTCAACAAAATATAACTATTACCAAAAATCATTAGTAATCATGCCATGAACATAACCATTTCAAATATCACTTTATAAAATATTTCCTTGTCAAAATTTCACACTTAAGATGGTAAGAAGTTCATACAATAGCAATGGCTATGTCATGTACTAGTCATTTATTATTTTCATTTGTAAGATTCTTTTTTTTATATATATATTAATTTTATTTCTTTAATTTCTTGATGTAGGTTTTCATCCTATCTAACCTTCTCTTACTAATCAGAGCATATCTTCTTCAATTTAACTCTGATTTAGGTGATCTTGATGTCAATTTAAATAAAAAACAATTATCTAAAACTCTTATGTTGAACAGTTGAACGAAAATTAATAAATCATGGTGATATTACTCCATCAAAGAACATGTTATTTCTTCTCGGGTAGGTTCTGACGTCTACCTACTAATCTGTCTATATCTCCTTTATAATAATTCCAAATTAAGCGATTGCAGTGCCTAAAACTCTGTGACACATATAGTTATAATTCTTATATTAACCATTCATTTTAATTCCCTACAGAATGTTCCTAGAAATTAAAACACAGAAGCTATCTTAACATATTCTTCCCTAATTAACCATTTTTTGACCATTGCTTAATAATTGGACCATATCTACCTCATATGGACTCCAAATTGAGTGATTCCAGTGGCTAACAATTCGTGACACATATAGCTATAATTCTTATGTTGACTATTTATTTTAATTCCCTACAGAATGTTCCTAGAAATTAAAACACAGAAGCTACTCTAACATATTATTCCCTGATTAACCATTTTCTGACCATTGCATACAAATCGGACCATATCTATGTCATATGGACTCTAAATTGAGTGATTATAGTGGAAAAAAAATCCGTGACACATATAGCTATAATTCTTATGTTAACCATTTATTTTAATTCCCTACAAAATGTTCCCAGAAATTAAAATACAGAAGCTATCCTAACATATTCTTCCCTGATTAACCATTTTCTGACCTTTGCTTACTAATTGGACCATGTCTACCTCATATGGACTCCAAATTGAGTGATTCCAGTGGATAAAAGTCCATGAGACATACATATACATTTGGTAGGTTAACCGTTTTAATTCCCCACAGAATGTTCTCAGAACTATCTACACCAACCTAAGTATTCAAACATACATAATATGTAACATGATATAGCAACATCCATGACCAATCATTAAAGTTCTAAGATCAAAATATAATATAATTATTACAAGTTTCAAAACTTTTCTTCAAAAAGAAATATTGTTAAACTTACCTGGAGCACTTAGTCCTCTAGACTTCTCCTTCATCTTTCTTCTTTTCTTCCTCTCCTTTCCTTACTCTACCTTGCTTCTATTTTTCCTCTCCCTCACTTGGACGAAAATTCTAATGTTGTAAGGTTGGGTTTCGCTTAAATAGACCATCAAATAATTCACCTTTCATGATCATGGGTCTACCTTATCACAATTAGGATACACTTAGTTGAATTTTTTGGAAAACAAACAACTTATGTTCTCGTCTTTCTCTTCCTTAGTCAAGATATGCATAGCAAAATGAGATTTGTATTTTGAAAATTATGATAATATGTTTCTAAGATAAGGGACAAGGTCCCTTTGATTTAGGGATTCATTTCCTTTTTCTTTTGTCTTAGTCAAGTATGAGAGGTTTGCCTTTTTAGGTGAAAAAGTTCTAGCCCTTGAATCTCCATTATTTGGTTGAAATTATTTATGTGGGATAGAAATTTTTTGTCGTAATGCCATGTATTATCATACCACTTGCTAAAATTATGAGTGTAGGATATAGATGTTTTGTCCTAAGGTCTTGTATTATCATATCACTTGCTAAAATTATGAATGTACGATATCACACCACTTGCTAAATTTTTGTCTTAATGTCAGGTCACCTAATCTTGATTACACCATTATTTTATCACTTTACTTTTGTTTTTATTTTTATTTTTCCTCTTGAGTTTGGGCTCATTCTTGCCCATTTTCTTTACTTTGGTTAAAATTATACCTTTCATAATGGGCTTGGTCACATTTTCATGATTTTTGGGCTACCGGTCCAATTCCTATATCCTAGTCCAAGTTTATGTTTTATTTCTTCATTGGGTTATCCTATTGGCTTGCTAAAAGTTCATGTGAAGTAGAAAAACTCTATATGAAGTGTCCATACGTGAAAGCCCAATTTATGGGCAGAGATACTAAACTTAGTAACTTTTGCTCTTAAATTAAGAAAAATTACCCTAATCCAATCTTCTTGAAATTTTAAGACCTTTACTTACTTCACAAAAATTTATCTTCCTTGCCTAAGAATTTCACCTTTTTTAGCATGCTTCTTTCTAATATTTTCTCTTAGGTTTTCTTTCTTTACCTATTCCATTAATATTAGAACATTTCTATGCATACACGTAAGGTGAAGAATTTCTAAGGATTATATTTCCTTAGATATCTAAAAATTGTCTAATAAATTTTATTTCCTTAATTAAATATTTATGTACCTTTATCAATAAAAGAAAAGAAATTAGGGATGTTACTTTGAATACTCTTGTACTTTTATTAATACATGAAACAAAATTAGGAATGTTACATGCACCTTCTCCATAGTCACTATGCCTTGTTCCACCACATCTTTGATAAAATGCAACTTGATATCTATGTGCTTATTTCTTTCATGGAATTCTCGAAGCTTAGTTGGGTGTATGAAGCTTTGATTATCACACATCACTTCTACTTTGCTCTACTCTACCCCAAGTTCCTCTGCTAACCCTATTAGCCAAATAACCTTTTTAACTCCTTCTAGAGCTACAATATATTTAGCCTTAATTATAGATAATACCACCATTGGCTATAGTTGTGCTTTCTAGCTCATTGTGCTACTAAACAGTGTGAATAGTACCTAATGAGTGACCTCTTTTTTCTAAATCTCCAACAAAATCAACATCCACAAACCTTCTTAATTTTTTTGTTATTTCCCCAGACTTCTCATACAGTAACCCTACACTAGTAGCTCATTTAATGTATTTGAAATGTACTTGCTGACTAGGCTTGTAATGTAACATCCTTAATTTTATTCCCAAAAAATTATATAAATATGCTTCTTAAAGGTTAACAAGGGGAAAAAAATGAGCAATATAAAGTGATGGAAAACTATAGAAAAATGATAGAGAAAAATGTACCAAAAGTTTGTCAGTAAAGTATATCAGTGTTAAAATGATAAAGATGGCTAGGACAAAGGGGAAAAAAATTAGGAAGAGTAATTTTCTTGAAATAAAATGAGGTGTGTTGGCTCTAATATTCTTAGAAAATCATTCCGAAAGACAGATTACAAAAGTTCTATACTTTTGGAAAATAAAAGGACAAAGAGGGAATTTTGAGTAATTAAATGTAGAATATTGGGAAAGGGTTAAGTCATAGAAATTGGCCTAATTAGAGAATTAAATTTTGTCAACACAATCTTAATAAAGAATTAAAGGAAATAAATGAATTTGAGTTAACCAAACAAAGTCTTAAGTAATGATCTGAAATTGACTTGATAATGTGGTAATTAAGCTAGAACATAAGGGGCAACTATATGGTCTAATAAAAATATCACCCAAAATATCTTTTAACTCATGATTAAGGTTGTTGATTGAATTTAATAAGGGCTAAAAAATGTGCAGTTTGAGGTGGAAGAAAAGGATAAGGTATGAGGTTGGTATTCTTAAACTGGTGTAAGGATAAAAGTGGAATTGCTTGGTTTAATGATAACACCCCTAAAATATCTTCATCCCATTATTACGGCAGTGGAATGAAGACTTTAGTGGTTGGAAAAGTCTATTGGAACAACCAAAAGCAGGGAGGAAAAGGATAGAAAAATTGCAAGGAATGAGGAAGAAGAAAGAAAAGGAAAAGTGAGGAAAAAAAAGCGCACTAAGATAAGTTATCATCTTCCTACTTCTATAGCTCTTTGTTCTCCCTATTCTTAGTCCCTTAAGTCCATCTTTTGTCTAGGAAACGTATAGAACCAGTAAGGGAGAAGGGATGAGTGGTGGCTTGTAACATCCCCAATTAAATTACTATTTTTTTACCTTTATTTTTTTCCTTATATATATATGTATATATTTTTATATTTGGTCATTATACTTCTTACTGAAGTCATTACTCTTTACCTTCTTTATCTCTTTACAAAATAATTCTCATGGTGAAGGGAATGGAAGAGAATGAAATGGAACATCAATGAAACCTTAGAAAAATGATAAAGTGGCTAAATGGAAAAAGTGTGATTCTTAAAGAAAGAGAAGGCATGTGTTAAGGAGAGGAAACCTTCTAGAAGCTTGGAATTAAAATAATACTTTTCCCTTGCCTTGGAGGAGAGGTTGGCTAAGCTTGTTGGAGAAGCTTGGATTAAAATATCTTATCCTTGGCTTGGAGAAGAAGTAATAGACTTGGACAAGTCTTGGCTTGGAGAAGAAGTAGGCCAAAAGGTGAAGGGAGAGGGAGGTGATGGCCAAGGAAAAAGGGAGAAGGGAGAGAGACCGAGAGAAGGATAGGAAGGAAAAGAAGAGAGAGAGAGAGAGGAGAGAGAAAGGCACAAGGTGAAGATCCAAGAGAAAAGGAAGAAGAAGTGAGCAAGAGGAGGAAATCAAAAGATAGAAAGAATCTCTGGTTTGGTAGGTTTAACATTATTCATAGTTCCATGGAATTTAATGTATCTTGAATGATTTATAAGTGTTTATATATCCTCTTTTGATGATTCATGATGTATATTTATGGTTGGCCATGAAAAGTGAGAGTTGGATGCATAGATTATGCATGTGTATGTTGAAATTGACTTGAGAAGGGTGGAAATCGATGCTCTGAATGATTGGTTCTGGGTGTTATGTGTTATGTCGAATCTGGAAATAAGTCTAACATATGAGTTGTATCCCTGTTTCTTAGCTTTCTAATTCCTCTAGAATTACCTTGATCGGATTTGAAATGAGAGAGATATCACCTGATGAGTGAACAAATGTCAGATTTAACGCACAGAATCGTGATGCTATTTTCGTACACCATTTTTACCAGTTTCTGTTTCTAATATGTTAAAGTAGTAAACATAAACATTTTATATAATTGTCTTAGCTTTCCATAGACACCAACATAACCTTAATCAGAGTTAAAGTGAGGGAGTTATAGTCTTTTTAGTAAAGGAAGGTTTGGTTGGACGGAAATATGAACTGCAGGAAAAACCCGAACCACGACCATGTTTGGTGACACAGCAAGGCCGTGCTTCAGGCTATTTTGTGATTTTTCAGCACAATTTGCACAGCTTGAAGCATGGCCGTGCTTGGTGACACGACAAGGCCGTGCTTGAGGCTATTTTTGCTTTATTTTGCATTTTGAAGGCTCTAAATGAACTCTAATGAATGGATGATGTTAAGGGGAACTAAAATACAAATAAATAGGTTTTTAATGATTCATTGTAGTGTGAATTCCATCATTTTATTATGAGAAATTAAATCACATATTGCATAATGATGAGATGTATGTTTAATGTATGGATAAAATACATATTAATGAGACCTATGGAAGTGAATTTGTTATGTATTGAAGAGATATATGTAAGTGAATTGCATATGAGCTAGATGTGCAATGTATGGATGAAATGCATGTTGATTTGATGCCTATGCTAGCATATCAATGCATGAGGATTACATGATATAAGGTATGCATTGTTGGTAAGTGTATTAATACATATTTGTTAAATGATGTGGTGATGGTATTATGCATGACATTATTCATGTGCTTGGTTAATGCGTAGTCCTATTGTGATGGTCATGATGATTAAAGAATATGATGTGTACATTATTATATGATGATAAAGGGGTTATTACATAATGATTATATGAAGAGACGAAGTTGATTGTAGATGACAAGCATGATAATAAATGTGAGTTGTTTGATGTATACATGGTTATATCATATTGATGTACATGGTTGAGATGTGACTATAGACGATTAGTCATTGAGTGTGGAGTTGTGGCTACAGACGATTAGTCACTAATTATTGTGATGTGGCTGCAGACGATCAGTCACTTTGCATGAAAGTGCTGCAAAGATAGATACATAAGCATATTATTGAAGTATAACCTGGTTATTATACATGCCTGATATTGATGCATAACCTGTTTGTTGAATATGAAAGGATGCTATACATGCTTGTTATTTATCATATACAAAGAGAAAATGTTTTCTGTAGTTTATACAGCTGGATATAACACTGTGTTTTCTTTATTTACCGTATGATGCTTTTAATGTTAAACCTATTGGGAACCTCCGTTCTCATTATTGTTGGTGTTATGTTCAGATAAGAGCAAATGATACGCTAGTTGCTTCCGTGCACTTAATCATAGAAGATCCAGTGGATGGTGATGCTTTGTACAGATCCCGATGCCAGCACGTCCTCCTCCACCCTTTACACCTAGGGGAGATGTGCAATATAGGATTCTTGTTAAGTTGATGTAGTTATGTGTCTCAGTGTCGTTGATGTTTAAATATTAATCTCGGATGTAGTTCTAATATTATGATAGTGGAATATTAGCTGCTTATATAAATGTGTATAGTTCGTTGCTTGGAATCCGTTATCGATCGCTATATATATATAAAACCGGTCGTTACACATATCATAATTATAAATATATATACTTAATCATAACCAGTACACAACATCAGTAAAGCATAGCAACTTATATTTCTCTTTAGTTTGTAGTGATACTTTCACTAAATTAACAAAGTTTATGTACATGCAATATCAACTAGGATACTCCTTGTAGCACAAAAATAGGAGGTATTCAGTTACTATCCCAAAAAGATAATAAGTCAATCACATAATATACAATAATAATCTACAGCTATTGAGACTCATCTGTTAGCAGTTTCCCCTTGCTGCAAGATAAGGGATGCTAGAGGCACATCAACGAGAATCTTGAATAACTCAACTACTATCATGTCTTGAATGATGGGAAAGTTCCCTAAGAAGGGTGGCTCTACCCAGTCGACCTTAAACATAACTGTTAAAAGGAAGATCTTCATTTCTTATCAACCCTACCTGAACAAAGCGTGAAAGAAAATAATGAGAATATTATTCCCAGTAAGTTTAACAATAGATGTAAAAGATATTTCACATATATGTATACCATGCTATGTCCAACTATATAAGCTACAAAGTTTATCAGCTATATGGCACAAATGCATATCTCATGTACACAATATTACTCAAAACGAAATTTAAATGCACCCCTCGACATTTTCAAACATCAGGTTGTATACATGAAATTTTCATAATCAAACTTATTTATGGCTGTTCCCATCATTTCACTTATATGCTGTTATTGGCACATATTCACCCAAAGCTTCCTTGCCCTGCCCGCTCATCTCTAGTATAGCTATCAAATCATCCATGAATAAAACATTCCCTATCTGGTGCAGAAATAATAAGTTACACGACCAAACTACTAGAGGGTCACTTATAATAGGGTCTTGCCTTTATAACTTCCTCCTTACTAGAGAGTCACTTTAAGCAGAGTCTTGTCTCTATAGGGTGCATATATATATATTTCCAAAAATAACCACCACAAAGTACTTTCATAATTTCAGGACAATGATACTACTAATATTATGCATATTAAACATCTTTAAAATTAACAACGTATGCATGTATCAGTGTAACAATTCGAAAATATCCAAAAAATGTATACATACCATTCTCACTATACAATATGAAAATAGAAAGAGCATAATTGACATGGAAGAGACATATTTCTTATAGAATCTATTTCAATTGTTTTAAGTCTTAATTTCGAAAATCTTGAATTTTAATCATAATATTTTCCTTCCTTATGCTCAATTAGTTTATAATTACTCTTTAGTTGTTATTTATCTAGTTACAAAGCTAACTACAGCATTGAACACGGTCTAGCGGTGCCCTAGGACACAGTCGTGCTTGAAGCCTCGAGCTTAGGCTCTTCAACCACATTGAAACATGGCTTGGCTGTGTCATGGGCCCTTTCCTCACTAATCAAACCTTAACTCCTCATAAAAACTTTGATTGAAGTGGTTCAAGTTCTTATAAAAATATGAAATAATTCTCTACAACAATTATGTTGACCAATTTACCTAATTCTATAGAAAATGGGGTGTCGTGACCCCCAAATTACAGCATCGTGATACACGACTAGATACCTAACCTATTACAACTAGTTAGAACATAACTCTCTCATATGAGGTTAGATTTAGGTGATTTCAAAGGATATAGAATGCTAAGATATAGAGTTACAACTTTGGGGTTAAGTACTTTTTAAGATTTCATACAAATCCTAACCCAAAATTCTATCCATTCCAGGCACAATTTGTCATTGATATTATGCATGTTATCAAGATTCTTGCCACTAAAAGCATTGCCCACAAATTCTCCAATTTGCACTCACTAAACTTGATTAAATAATAGACATGAAACATCATTTATACATCCAAAAATTGTCCAAAAAATTCAGCCAATTCCATGCAATTTGCTCCATCAACAAACACATATTGTAATCTTAACATTCATGATATAAGCATACACAGATAGGCATCCATATAGCACTAAAGTTTAACACAAAATTTCTCAGTCCTTTAGCCAACATCTAGTAGGTTTTCAACCATAGAATTTCAAAATTTTTGGATGAATTTTATTGTTAAACTGACTTTAAGATGATTTTTTAAAATCCCTAGACAATTTCCTTCATATCTCTCACTTTCCAAATACCCCTACACTCAACTTTTTGCTTTTCCTCAAGTAAAATAACCCTAATGAAAAAAACAAAAGTTAATATATGTAGTGAGTGTTAGGCTTACCAACCGTTTGCCTCATAACATGGAAATATACTTAGAAATTTTTTTGAAGCGTAATAACCATGCACAAAATTAACTCAAATGCAATCCATTATTTTGTTCTCTTGAACCCTGAGTATGTGTGTGTTTTTGGGTCAATAAATTCCCTTTACCCAAATGAGTTTATGTATTTCAAAATTTTGGGTGTAGATATCTAATTAATTTAAGAATTCCATAGGCTTATTTTTTATGCCACTCTCCACTAATGTAGGCCAAAACTACCTCTCAGATCAATAGAGCTTTATTTAGCTTGTAATGAGACTAAGGCCTAAGGTAAGATAAATGATGTAAATTTAGACTCAATCACCTAGCAGTACATGATTGATTCTAATATCTTGAGCTTTATCAAATTTGGAGGGTTCTCGCCTGCACTCATTTTTTTGCTTTAACTAAATTTAATTCATTCTTTTCCTTTGTTCTCTATTTATTTTCTTTCACCCACTGCATATACTTTCATCCTTTCTTTCGAAATTTGTTTTTTTTGGATTTTTCTTTTATTTCCTTTGAAATTTTCTTTTCATTTCTTTGCTCCACCCTTCCACCCTTTTTTGAATAAAGTTCTACAAAACAAATATTTAGACAAATAATCATGGAGTGAGTAGATGTGGTAAAAAATAAAGATATTTATCATAAAATTTGGCTTTTGGCTCTTTCGTGGGTATAAAATAAAAAGTCAATTAAGCTCAAATAGAGAAAATAAAGATATATAATTGCTTAAGTTAGGCTTGAAAGACTTAATCTATCACATAATTCCTAAATCATCTCCTAATTAATAGGAATAGCCTAGGATTTTGCCTCAACTATCATTTAAATAAGTTCTAGAACCCTATTGAGATCATAAAATATTTTTGAGTTATATAAACCTTCTCTAAGTAAAAGATAAATTAAATGCCCAAAGTTAATGTACAAAAATGTTTCAGGATTCTAAAGTCAAACAATATATTGCAAAAGGGTTAAAATTGTACACAACCATGAATTTTCTACATTTTTCAAGAGCTAAAAATTTTTTGGACAATCATATCATTGACTATTGGTTGTGCCTAACAACACAAAATATGAATTGAAATACTCACACAATCACTCAACTTGCTAAACATAATAAAAGTGTATTGATAGTGAAAATTAAAAAATTAATGCTCAAAATAGTGTTACAATTATTCAGAAAAATATACTTCCACCCCCACACTCAAACTTTACATTGTTCTCAATGTAAAAGAAAGACAAATTTTGGTGGATATTGTCGCGGGTACACCAAATATAGTAAATACCTTACCTCTAAACTAACCTGTAGTAGTGGGAGTAATGGTTGATCCTATAGATACTAGTATTACCTGTTGTGAATTAAAAGGGTTTAATTAATGAAAGTAAAATAATAAAGTAAAAGAGAATGATTACAAACAAAATAAAGAGAGTGATTAATAATAAAAGCGTTGGTTTCGGTTGATATCCATCATCAAGGAATTACATTGATCACTGATAACATAATCAATCTTTAATTGAATATCTATCATTGGGATTTAATCCCTATTCCTCTTTAAGTTTAGTAATTGTTGACGATCGCCTCAATTACCCATAATTAAGAAGTAATCCTTTAACACATTGGTAAAATAGAACTTATTAATCACATAAAGAATTAGAAGAACTGATAGAGCTAAACAAATACAGACACATCGGCTATATTTAATTTAGTTAATCATTCACTATAGGTTTAATAATTTATAGTCCAGAATTATTAATCCTATTTTCCTCTTGAATTATAATAATGAAAACTTTGTTTATGATACAATTCAACAGTAGATTGAAACAATAAAATCACTAGTGTGCACCCTAGATATCAATTGAAACAATCATAAGAATAAGAGTAGATGGATAATTAATACTCAATTAAAATTGACATAAAAAAATCAAATTAACATCTCAGAATGCAT
Source organism: Gleditsia sinensis (assembly GCA_037074535.1). Lineage (NCBI taxonomy): Eukaryota > Viridiplantae > Streptophyta > Magnoliopsida > Fabales > Fabaceae > Gleditsia > Gleditsia sinensis. The sequence goes on along the minus strand of CM073466.1, from coordinate 30,131,260 downwards.
AAAAGATCCTTGGGATTTCAATCTTCCTAAACCAACAAAAAGGTAATTAGCCACGTAGGGCTATAAGAAAACCTAGAGAAGAAGAGAAGAAGATAACTGAGAATTTGATCCTTAGATGATTCGATGACTATTTCATGCTTGCTTTTCCTCTTATTTATAGGTTTGGAGAGTCCTAAGTGAAGTAGGATTGCTTCTAGATCAGTTCTCGGGCTTTTGGGCTCTAATTAGAATAAAAAACCCAAAAAATCGCATTTTATTTTTCTGCAGCAATGGTGGGTGCTGTGGTGCTCTATGGCAGTGCCGCAGTGCAGTGTTGCCAAAAATACGCAATGCCACCTGGGTACATTAACGCTGCAGCGCTAATATGTCTTCAAACTTTGGAAAAGTGGTCAACATGAAAGTTGTAGCACTATCTCTTAGCTTTCCATAGCTGCTATAATCATCTTAATAACAGCTAATACGAGGAGATATATCTAAATTAGTGGCCAAAGATCAGGATTCATCCTGCTGCACTACGATTCTAAATTGTAAGCTTTGTAACGCTCTGAAATCTCCCCAATTTGACAAAGTACTCAATGCTAAAGTTGTATATTATTGTCTTAGATTTTTCCAACCATTGAAAGCACTTAGATTGGAGTTCATATGTGGGAGATATAGTCTAATTAGTGCTGAAAGGTTTGGAATTGCTGTAATTCAACTTTTTTTTTCATGAATTTTGTTATCTTTTTCTCCTCTTTTCTTCTTCCTTTGTTCGCACAACACAAAATAAAAAACTAAGCTAATTCCTAATCATATTTTACTTAAATCAAACAAAAAGTAAGTTTAAAGGTATTAAAATCATGCTTAATTATGAATATATCTAATACCCCACACTCAACCTTTTGCTTGTCCTCAAGTAAAATAATCCCTAATGATGAAAAAAAATAAAAAATATGTAGGGAGTGTTAGGATTACTAACCTTTTGCCTTATAACCTGAAAAATTGGTGAAGAAAATTTTTGATAGGTCATAACTATGCACAAGATTAACTAAAATACAATCCATAATTTTATTCTCCTGAATCTTGAGTGTGTGTGTGTTTTTAGGTCAATAAATTTTCCTTTACCTGGATAAGTTTATATATCCCAAAATTTTGGGTAAGGATCTCTAATTAGTTTAGGATTTTCATAGACTTATTTTTCATGTTATTCTCTATTAATGTAGGTTAAAACTACCTCTAAGATTAATAGGGCTTTATTTAGCTTGTAATGTGGCCAAGAAATAAGGTATGATAAAGGATATACAAATTTAGGTTCAATCACCCAGCACCACATGATTAAATATGATCTTTTGAGCTTTTTCAAGTTTGGGGGGATTTTCCTCCACACTCATTTTCTTGCTTCAATTAAATTAAATTCATTCTTTTCCTTAGTTGTCTATTTCTTTTCTTTCACCCACTATATATGCTTTCATCCTTTCTTTTGAATTTTCTTATCTTTGGATTTTCTTTTCTTTCCTTTCTCCACCTTTCCACCCTTTTGTCAATAAAGCTTTAGAAAACAAATATTTAGAAAAATAATCGTGGAATGAGTGAATAGGGTAAAAAATAAGGATATTTATACAAAATTTGAATTTCGGCTCCTTTATGGATATAGAAAAAAAATTCACTAAGCTCAATAGAGGAACTAAGGATATTTCATTGCTTGGGTTTAGCTTGAAAGGCTCAATCTATCAAATAATTCCTAAATCATATCCTAATTAATAGTATTAGCTTAGGAATTATCCTCAATAAGCATTTAAATAAGTTTTAGAATCCTATTGAGATCATAAAATATTTTTGAGTTATATAAACCTTCTCCAAGTAAAAGACAAATTAAATGCCTAGAGTTATTGTGCAAAAAGGTTTCAGGATTCTAAAGTCAAAAATAAATTACAAAAGGGCTAAAATTGCACATAACCATGTATTTTCTACATTTTTCAAGAGCTAAAAAAAGTTGGATAGTCATATCATTGGCTATTGGTTGTGCCTAACAACACAAAACATAAATTAAAACACTCACACAATCACTCAACTTGCTAAATGCAATAAAAGTGCTTTGATAGTGAAAATAAAAAAATTGATGCTCAAAATAGGGTCACAGTTATTCAAACAAATATACTTGCACCCTGCACTCAAACTTTACATTGTCCTCAATGTAAAATATGATGAAAATAAAGAGGGGAATATAAAGAGATTTAAGTTACATGAACTTCCCTGAATTTGTTTGGAGTAGGATAAGAATATTACATTACTGGACCCTGAATTTTTCTTATTTTCACCTTTTTTTTTGCAATGACTATGTTGGGTTGCCTCCAAATAAGTGCCTTTGTTTAATGTTGCTAGCTCAAGTTAAAGCTCTTTATGACCTTGATGTCCACTTTGAATTGGCTTGCGTTTAGATTTGCAGAATTTTGAGGTTCAGCTGCATCATGAGGGGGGAAGTCAGCATTAATCAAAGGTTTATTTAAATGAGAACTTAACTTACTTGGGAATAACTGATGTCTTAAGTAGCTTTTGGAATCTTATTTAATTTCATCTTTTTGAATTTTTGCGAAAGTAGGGGACAACTTTCCTCTATCTTTAAGTAAGGCATAATTATTTGAGGTTATCATTGGGCATGGTTCTCCACTGTATATATGCCCTTTAAGTGGCTAGGAAAGTTCTTTTAGCCTAGGCCAGGATACTGCAAAATAGAAGGTTCATGTATTTTATTAGAAATTAGTAACAAAATAGAAAGATCTTTACATGTTTGTTGCACTTTTGGTGCTCCCTTTGCTACTATTTGAAGTTATCATTGGGCGTGGTTCTCCATGGTCATGCTTTATGTTGTGTTATTTCCTGATGCAGGTTTTCATCATGTCTGACCTTTTCTCATTAATTGGAGCATAACTCCCTCATTTAAACTCTGATTTAGGTGATATTGGTGTCAATTTAAAGATAAGAGAATTATATAAAACTATTATGTTGAATAGTTTATCTAAAAATTAAGAAAACATGGTGATAGTACTCCATCAATGTACATGTTATTGCTTCTCAGGTAGGTTCTAACCGCTATTTACTAATCTATCCATATCTCCCTCATACGAATTCCAAATTGAGTGCTTCCAATGGCTATAAATTCGTAAGTAATATATCTATATTTTTCATGTTAACAATATATTTTAATTCCCTACAAGTTGTTCCCAGAAATTCGAACACATAAGCTTACCTAACAGATTCTTCCCTGGTTAAATAGTTTCTGCGCAATGTGTATTAATCTGACTATATCTCCCTCATATGGATTCCATAATGAATGATTCTAGTGGCTAAATATTTGTGACACATATATCTATATTTTTTATGTTAATCATTTCTTTTAATTCCCTACAAATTGTTCCTAGAAATGCAAACACATAAGCTTACCTAACATATTCTTCCCTGGTTAACTAGTTTCTGACCACTACATACTAATCTGACCATATCTCCCTCATATGGATTCCAAATTGAATGATTCCAGTGGCTAAATATTTGTAACATATATATATATATATATATATATATATATATATATATATATATATTTCATGTTAACCATTTCTTTAATTCCATACGTATGTTTTCTAGAAATTCAAACACAGAAGCTTATCTAACAGATTCTTCCCTAGTTAACCATTTTTTGACCACTACTTACTAATCGGCTCATATCTCCCTCATTTTAACTCTAAATTAGGTGATTCCAGTGTTTAAAAATTCGTGAGACATATATCTATATTTTTTTATGTTAACCATTTCTTTTAATTCCCAACCGATTCTTCCAAGAATTTTAAAAATAGAAGCTTCCTTGGTTACTCCGAAATCCAGTTTTCTAACCAAACCCTTCCTAAGGTTTTAGTTCAATCTTTTATTATGTCATCTTCCATTTTCTTCCTAATTTACATTTAAACGTATTCCATCAATTTTCACCACATTCAAATATACATAGTAGCCATAGAAAAATCCTAAAATTTTGCCACCCATAGCCATACCTATGCAGAACTTTCCACAGCAACTGAAGTATTTAAAAAATCCATCGTATGCAAGATAAATAAGTAACATGATATAGCAACATTCATGGCCAATCATCAAAGTAGAAAATATTGTAAATTTCATCAAAGTTATAAGATTGAAATCCCATATAAATGTTATAAATTTCAAAGCTTTTCTTTAAAAAGAGATATTATTAAACCTACCTAAAGATCTCCCTAACTCACTTAGTGAATTCTTTTTCTTGTTTCCTCTTGAAGGAAGTAGCAAGATTCCTCTCTTCCCTTAACTTTTCTAGTAGCTTAAATAAGTGAAGGAGTTTGAGTTTTGAACCCCATGGATGAAGAGAAATGATGGATTCAAGTGGAGATTAAGCTAACTTACCTTGATTACTTAGTCCTCTAGACTTCTCCTTCTTCTTCCTTCCTCTCTTCTCCTCCCTTTCTCTATTTTCCTCACCTTACCTTCCTTCTATTTTTTCCTCTCCCTCACTTGGACGAAATTATAATTTTATATGTAACAACTTTTTATATATATTATTATTATACAATATAGAGTTCACATACACGTCATTAATCAAAACGTATGTACAACATATCAAACACATAAATATCTACATCTTATTTATTCTGGTTGACCAATTTTGGAGATACAGATGCGGGTGGCTGCACCTTCACCGGGATCTGAGCCAACTCAACCACAAAAATTTTAATTGATTATAGGATCTGCCCAACATAAAGTAATTCGATCCAACGTGCACTAAAAGCTAGAGTCATAGAAAAATCTGCATAACTAATTTTTTGAACATGACATGGAAATATAGTGAGAATTAAATTCCAGTAAGTTCAACAATAAATCATCATCAATATAACTCATCACATCATGTTCATCTGTATAAACTACATCAAATATCTTTGGTCACTTGGTTGATTTTTTGGAAAACAAATAACTCATGTTCTTGTCTTCCTCTTCCTTAGTCAAGATATGCATAGGAAAAGGAGATTTGTATTTTGAAAATTTATGATAATATGTTCTTAAGATAAGGGAGAAGATCCCTTTGATTTAGGGATTCATTTCCTTTTTCTTTTGTCTTAATCAAGTATGATAGGTTTCCCTTTTCAGGTGGTAAATTTCCAACCCTTGAATATTCCTTGCTTAGCTAAAATTATTTGTGTAGGATAAAGATGTTTTGTCATAATACTATGTATTATTACCCACTTGCTAAAATTATGAGTGTAGGATATAGATGTTTTGTCCTAATGCCATGTATTATCATACCACTTGCTAAAATTATGAAGGTAGGACATCACACCACTTGCTAAATTGTTGTCTTAATGCATGTCACCTAATCTTGATTACACCATTATTTCATCAATTTATTTTTATTTTTCCTCTTGGGTTTGGGCTCATTCTTGCCCATTTTCTTTACTTGGTTAAAATTCTACCTTTCATAATGGACTTGGTCACATTTTCATGATTTTTGGGCTACCGGTCCAATTTCTATATCCTAGTCCAAGTCTATGTTTTATTTCTTCCATGGGCTATCCTATTCGCTTGCTAAAAATTCATGTGAAGTAGAAAAACTCTATATGAAGTGTCCATAGGTGAAAGCTAGTGTGAACTGTCGCAGGTACACCCAAATTAATACTGTAACATCCTGTAATTTTTAGATATTTTCCTTAGAAATTCTTCACCTTACATATATGCATAGAAATTGTCTAATATTAATGGAATAGGTAAAGAAAGAAAACCTAAGAGGAAATATTAGAAATAAAAATGCTAAAGAAAGGTGAAATTCTTAAGTAAAGAAAGATAAATTTTTGTGAAGTAAGTAAAGGTCTTAAAATTTCAAGAAGATCGGATTAGGGTAATTTTTCTTAATTTAAGAGCAAAAGTTACTAAGTTTAGTATCTCCACCCATAAATTGGGCTTTTACCTATGGACACCTCATATAGAGTTTTTCCACTTCACATAAGTTTCTAGCAAGCCCATTGGATAACCTAAGCAAGAAATAAAACATAGACTTGGACTAGGATATAGTAATTGGACCAATAGCCCAAAAATTATGAAAATGTGACCAAGCCCTCCAAGAAAGGTAGAATTTTATCCAAAGCAAAGAAAATGGGTAGGAATAAGCCCAAATCCAAGAGGAAAAATAAAATAAAATAAATTAGGTGATGATATAATAATGTAATAATAATAAAGATTAGGTTACATGGCATTAAGACAAAAATTTAGCAAGTGGTGTGATTCTACATTCATCATTTTGGCAAGTGGCATAATAATACAAGGCTTTAGGACAAAAACATCTATATCCTACACTCATAATTTTAGCAAGTGGTATGATAATACATGGTATTAGGACAAAACATTCCTATCCCACACAAATAATATCAACCAAATAATGGAGATTCAAGGGCTATAAATTTGCCACCAAAAAAGGCAAACCTATCATACTTGTTTAAGACAAAAGAAAATGGAAATAAATCCCTAAATCAAAGGGACCTTGTCCCTTATCTTAAGAACATATCATCATAATTTTCAAAATACAAATCTCCTTTTCCTATGCATATCTTGACTAAGGAAGAGGAAGACAAGAACATAAATTGTTTGTTTTCCAAAAATTCAACAAAGTGTATCCTAATTGTGATAACGTAGACCCATGATCATGAAAGGTGAATTATTTGGTGGTCTATATAAGAAAACCCACCCTTACAACATTAGAATTTTGTCCAAGTGAGGGAGAGGGAAAATAGAAGCAAGGTAGAGTGAGGAAAGGAGAGGAAGAAAGGAAGAAAGAGGAAGGAGAAGTCTAAGAGACTAAGTGCTTCAGGTAAGTTTAACAATATTTCTTTTTGAAGAAAAGTTTTGAAACTTGTAAGAATTATAACTATGTGTGTCACGGAGTTTTAGCCACTGGAATCATTCAATTTAGAGTTCATATGAGGTAGATATGTTTCGATTAGTAAACAAAGGTCAGAAAATGGTTAATCAGGGAAGAATATGTTAGGATAGCTTCGGTGTTTTAATTTCTGGGAAAATTATATAAGGAATTAAAATAAATGGTTAACATATGAATTATATATTTATGTGTCACGGATGTTTATCCACTGGAATCACTTAATTTGGAATTCGTATATGGGAGATATAGTCAGATTAGTAAGTAAAGGTTAGAACCTACCCGAGAAGAAATAATATTGAATTTAAGGGAGTAATAACAAAAAGATTTATTACTATTTGGCTGCTATTATTAACATTATAGTTTTTGATAATTGTCTAAGCTTTCCACAGAGACCAAGATCACCTTAATCGAAGTTAAAATGAGGGAGTTATGCTCTGATTAGTGAGCAAAGGTCACAGAGCACGGTCAGGCCGTGTTCTAGGTGCTTCAAGCATGGGCTAGCCGTGTTTGGGGCTGTTTTTGAGTACATTTGAGGTATTTTTAAAGCATGGCCGTGTCCTGGAACATGGCCAAACCGTGTTGGAAGCTGGTTAAGCCTATTTTTAACATTTTTTTACCCTAGATGAACCTCTTTAACTATAGGGTAATAGTAGAAATCAAATTGGAGAAAAATGATCTATAAATTTGTAAGAACATGTGTTAGAAATGATATAAATAAGAAGAAATTGACTAAAGGCCAAGCATAAAGAAAATGAAGAGATGAAATTAATATTTAAAAAAAGAAGACGAATCTTATAAATGAAAATAATAAATGACTAGTATATGCCATAGCCATTGCCATTGTATGAACTTCTTACCATCTTAAGTGTGAAATTCTGACATGGAAATATTTTATAAAGTGATATTTGAAATGGTTATGTTCATGGCATGATTACCAATGATTTATGGTAATAGTTATATTTTGATGAACATACTTGTTATTGAAAGCATATTTTTGGCTATCATTGTGAAAAGAAAAGAAATGAGCACGGTCACATGGCAATCCGTGTGGTGCACCAGTAGGGGACGCCCTACCAACGGTTATGATCATGTTAATGAGAAAAGAAAGAGAAAGTGGGCCATGTCGAACGGAGCGAGAAAAGCCCGTACCGGAGAGTAGAGGATACTCACCCTGACCGGGGTAGCTTGAAATGAGAATAAGTTGATGGCCATGATATGATATTCTGAAAATAGTTAATCTTGTCATACATATCATTACTGTATGATTCTTATGTGCATAGATGTAATGCATTCATGTGACTAAAGATATTTTCTATAGTTTATACAGCTGAACATGACGTGATGAGCTATATTGATGATGATTTATTGTTGAACTTACTGGGATTTAATTCTCACTATATTTCCATATCATGTTCAGAAAATTAGTTATGCAGATTTTCTATAGTTCTGGCTTTTAGTGCACATTAGATGAAGTTACTTTATGTTGGGCAGATCTCAGAATCAAATAAGATGTTTGTGATCGAGTTGGCTCAGATCCCGGTGAAGGTGCAACCACCCGCACCTGTATCTCCGGAATTGGTCAGCCAAAATAAACAAGATGTAAATATCTATGTGTTTGATATGTTGCATGTACGTTTTGATTAATGACGTGTATGTGAACTCAATGTTGTATAATAATAAAGAAAAAAAAAGGATGTTGCAAATACCTTACCTCAAAACTAACCTGTAGTAGTGGGAGTAAGGGTCGATCCGACAGAGACTGGAATTACCTTATGTGATTAAGAAAGGGGGGTTTGATAATCGTGAATAAAGTAAATTAAACAATAATGAAAATAGTGACAAGAGTAATTAATGAGAAAAGTGTTGGTTTCGGTCGATATTCACCATCAAGGGATTGCATCGATCATTGACAAAATTATCAATCTTAAACCAAATATCTATCATTGGGACTCTATAAGCCTAGTGAATTGATAAAAATCGTACCAATTAAACTCTAATTGATAAAAAATCCTTTAACACATCGGCAAAGTCTAACTTATCAATTGCATTAAGAACGAGAGAAATTGATAGAGCTAAATAAATATAAGCAAATCGATTATATTTAATTTAGTTGATCATTCATCATAGAGTTAATGATTTATAATCCAAAATCCTTAATCATATTTGCTTCAAGAATCAAGTAATGAAAACTTTGTTCAAAACCTAATTTAGCAGTAGACTTAGACATACAATATATTAGTAAGCCTCCTAGCAATCACATGAAAAATCATTTAGAAAAGAAAAGCAGATGAATAAACAATACCTAGTTAAGATTGAACTATTGAAAACAATTCCAAATCTCACAATGCATAAGGGTCCCTTGAGGTTTCAATCTACCTCAACCAACTAAAAAGAACTAGCCACGCAGGGCCATAAGAAAATCTAAAGAAGATTGAAGAACTTGGATGAAGAATTGGATGATTTCTCTGGCTTCTTTCCTCCCTTTTTATAGACTCTATCCTCCTAATCGAAGTAAGAATGTATTTAGGTCAAATCCCCGTCCATCTGACTTCAATTTGAGTGAAAAAGACCTAAAATCGCGAAATCAGCAAGTGTGTACCGCGCGCGGGCGCCGCGGCACTCAAGTAGAGCGTCGCGGTACTACGGATAACATGCCACGGGGAGCCGCAGCACCCTATGTCAGCGCCGTGCGCTTTCTGGTTCCTGGCGATGGGCACCGCGACGTCCATATACAGCACCGCGGCGCTCCGAACAGCTATGACGGGCCGCCACGGCGCTCTGTTGAGAGCATCGCGGCGCCCATAAAACTCTGGATTGTGCCGAAGTGTTGAACACAAAAGTTGTAGTTCTATGTTTCTTCTTTCCATAGCTGCTGGAATCACCTCGATCGGAGCTCAAATGAGCGAGATATGCCTCCATTAGTGATGAATGGTCAGAAATCAGCATTTTTCATGATTTTCTCTCTATTTTTCTCTTCTTTTCTTCTTTATTATTCCTAAAACATAAAACAAAAAAATTAATTAAATCCTATCTATTCACTATTTAAATAAAATAAAAAGTAACATAAAATATGCTAAATACATGCTTAATTTATAGCATGTCAAATACCCCCACACTTACTTTTTTGCTTGTCCTCAAGAAAATTAATATATGTGAACAATATTCAATAAATAAGATGAGTGAAAGACTTACCAATATGTAGCCTCATAGTCAATATTGTATGCTCTTAAAGAAATTTCAAAAAATTTAATGACTATCTGCAATATTCAATTCAAATGCAATTCAGAATTTATTTTCTAGAGCCCTGAGTGTGTGTGTGTCTTTGAGCAGTTCAACCATCTTTCATTCAAATGAGTTTATATATCTCAGGAAATTAGGTATGGATCTCTTTGTAGGATTTCCATATGCTTATTTTTCATGCTACTCTCCACTAATGTAGGTCAAAACTACTTTTTAGGATCAAAAGGAATTTATTTAGCTTGTAATATGGTCAGGGTATAAGGTGGGATAAAGGATATAAATGTAGGCTCAATCAACCAGCACACATGATTAAATATGATCTCTTAAGCTCTTTACTTTTCTTTTCTTTCTCTCTTTTTTTTTCAATAATAATTTTGGGGAAATTTTCTCCCCACACTCCTTTTCTTACTTCAATTTAATCCATCATTTTCCTCTTTTTTCTTTCACCCACACATTTGTTCTTATACTTTTTGGATTTCCACCCTTCCACCCTTTTTGTAAATAAAGCTCTACAAAACAAATAATTAGCAAAATAATCATGGAGTGAGTGAATAGTGTAAAGAAAAATAAAAATATTCATACAAATTTTTTCTTTAGTCTCATTTGTGGTTTTTAGAAGGAAGAGTTCATTGAGCTCAAAATAAAGGAACTAAGGATATTTTATTGTTTAGGTTAGGCTAGAAAGGCTCAATCTATCCAATAATGCCTAAATCATCTCCTAAAAAAAATAGTATTAACCTAGGATTTCGCCTCAAGCAGCATTTAAATAAGTTCTAGAATCCTGTTAAGATCATGAAATATTTTTGAATTATATAAACCTTCTCTAAGTAAAAGATAAAATTGAATGCCCAAAGTTATTGTGCAAAATAGTTTCAGGATTCTAAAAAAATGGGTAATAAATTGCAAATAAATTAAATTTACACATAATTATGATTTTCCCACGTTTCTCAGGAGCTATTAGCAATTTAAACATTTATATCATTGGCTATTGGTTTCACTAACACACTCATAAATTGAAATTTTGTTCACATGCTCACCTCATGACAGGATTAAAAGTGCACATATCATAAAATTATAGTTATGCATCAAAGTAGGAAAGTGCACAAGTGTATGATTTATTATACAGTCATCCAGCTGAATCATAAAGTGACCCCCCACACTTAAAAACATACATTATCCCCAATGTAAGAATATAAAAGAGAATATAATAGGGACAAGTAATAACATAAGGAGGGGTTCAGTGAAACTTCTCTGATTAGTGATCACCATCCATCTCATCATGCTTAGGTGCAGGCCTAAAGGGTGGCTCAGGAGGTGCCGGGAAAGCAACTGGGAGGTTCAGGGTATGAGCTAACTGGCTAAAACATGCATGATGATGCTGTGCAATAGAGTACTGGTAGAGGGAAAGATCGTTCATTTGATGGTTCAGACACTCTGTGCGCTCCCATAAATCTTCAATGGTATGCTGGGATGGTGGTGGAGCTGAGCTGCTGCCCAGTTCCTCTGTAGGTACTGGCTAAATCCCTAGCTCCTCCTCTGCTGCTTCTTCATGGCCTTTGTATTTTTGTATGTCGGCATAGGAAATAGGTCTTATTGGGTGGATGAGAGCCTCAGTGGAATCCCAGCTTACTCCCGCCTTCTGACATAGACCAGTAATTAAACTAGGGGCAAAGAGGGATCCGCCTCTAGCATTAATACAGCCAAGCATCTGCCTATGAATAATCTTGCCTACATCAATAGAAAGGCCCTTTAGTATTGTATAAAGCAAAATGGCCCTGTCCCTCCTGACTTGACTCATGTTGAAGCTGGGCATGAATCTTGCTGACACGAAATAGTACCATACTTTAGCCACTTTATTCATATCAGCCTTAGCAAAGTATACCGGATGGCCATTGCTATCCAATTTCCAGGAGGCTCCCCAGTAGCATAGAGTGCATATAACGTCTTCAAAGTCAATGTATGATTGAAGAAGCGTCGTATATTCATCATCCTCAATATCAAGCAGTGAATATAATTCATTAATGGCATGCAGAGTGAATGGCACCATCTTGCCTCTAACCCGTGCTATATGACGTTCGTGAACTATAGCATTGGAGTAGAACTCCTGTACTACGGGGATAACTCCTGGTTCTGGGTTTCTGCAGAAAATCTCCCAATGCTTATGGAGGATAGTGTCTTTGTGGGGTAGCCCTTCGGTGATAATAAATACACGTTCTGGAACGATAGGCTTATGCACCACCACTTTGATGTGGTGTTGATAAACCGCTTCAGTCACAAATGCCAAGGTGTCAAATGCTGGAGGGTCCTCAGCTCTAGTCTTCCTTTTTGAGATACTCAACTTAGAAGTTTTTGGAGCCATTTGCTTGGAAGGTTCACTAAGGCGTTTTATCGAACACCTTGTGGGAGCTCTTAAAAACTTGGAAGAATGAGTGGTTGATGCTCAACTAGAATTCCCAATTCAGTGCAAACCAGTAGCAATTAAGTATGGGAATCAATTGCAGTAGGAAAAATGAAGAGAACCGTACCCAATTTAGCTTGAATGGTGGTTGGAGATTGTAAGATCAAATATGCTTTTGAACTCTAGAAAATTGGCTTGGAATCCAACTCAAATGCTAAAAGGGGTGTATAATCCTACAAAAGACGATGAAAAATCATGTAATGTAAGTAAGATAACATAATGGGAGGTGGGTATGGTTGATTTAAGGCAAGAAAGTGGATTTGGAGGTGAAAAGGAGGCAAAAACGGAGGGGGAAGATGAAGAAATGTGTGACCCTCTTATAGAGAGCGCCGCGGCGCTCTCTGCTGCAACGCGGAGCGCCGCGACACATGTGCGTCCGCAGTTCTGCAAATTTTTTTTTAAAAAAAAGAAAAACTACACTATGAATAGAAAAAATAATAAGAAGAAGAATGGTTGTTGGGTTGCCTCGCAACCAGCGCCTTTGTTTTACGTCGTTGGCTCGACATAGATTCAAAGAAAATCAATGAGGGTCTTGAAAAGTTATCCATTGTGCTTCCTCTTGCTGAAATCCTTCATAGTAAGGTTTAAGCCTATGCCCGTTGACTTTGAAGCTATGCTGGTTATTCATGCTCTTTATTTCAACTGCACCATGAGGAAAAATATCAGTAACAATAAATGGTCCCTCCCATCTAGAACGAAATTTACCTGGAAACAATCGGAGCCTAGAATTGTAGAGGAGAACTTTCTGTCCTTTGCTAAACTCCTTACGTGAAATCATGCGATCGTGTAGGAGTTTAGTTTTCTCTAATTCTTGAAGCTGTAATTTCCTGTGTTCTCCACTTTCTTCCAGATTCATGTTAAATTTTTTTATGGCCCAAAATGCTTTATGTTCCAACTCAACTAGAAGATGACAAGTTTTTCCAAATACTAACCTGTATGGAGACATACCAATTAGAGTCTTATAGGCTGTTCTGTATGCCCATAGAGCATCATCTAATCTGAGACTCCAATCCCTACAGTTGGGATTTATTGTCTTGTTAATGATATTTTTGATTTCTCTGTTGGATACCTCAATTTGCCCATTGGTCTGGGGGTGATATGCAGTTGACAATTTATGAGTGACATCATATTTCTTTAATAGGGCTTCAATAGTCCTATTGCAAAAATGTGTTCCCCTGTCACTTATCAAAGCTCTTGGAATCCCAAATCTTGAAAAAATATGGGATTTAATGAAATCTGCAACCACTTTAGAATCATCAGTCTTGGTGGGTTTAGCTTCCACCCACTTTGAGACATAATCCACAGCCAGCAAAATATAATTATATCCATATGATAAGGGAAAAGGTCCCACGAAATCAATGCCCCAAACATAAAAAAATTCACAAAATAATACTGGTGTTTGAGGCATCTCATTTTTTCTAGATATATTACCTATTTTCTGACAGTTAGTACATGACTTACAAAAACGATATGAATCTTTGAATAGAGTAGGCCAGTAAAAACTGCAATCCAACACTTTCTTTGCTGTCCTCTTTGCTCCAAAGTGTCCTCCACATGCATAAGAATGACAAAAAGTTAGAATTGATAAAACTTCAGAATCGGGAATACACCTTCTTATAATTTGATCTGAGCATTGCTTCCAAAGGTAAGGATCATCCCATATGTAGTATTTGGCGTCACTTTTGATCCTATTTTTAGCTGCCCTGGTCAAAAGAGGAGGTAACTGATTAGTAGCCAGATAATTTACAATATTTGCATACCATGGCATATGAATTAAAACTGAAAATAAATTTTCATCTGGGAATGATTCTTCAATTTTCAATTTTTCTTCCACATGTGTCAGGCGGCTTAAGTGATCTGCTACATTGTTTTCAGACCCTTTCTTGTCTCTAATCTCTAAATCAAATTCTGTAAGCAGTAGCACCCATCTGATTATCCTAGGTTTAGCCTCCTTTTTCATCTCCAAATACCTCAAAGCTGCATGATCAGTAAAAACAATAATTTTAGTACATATTAAATGTGATCTAAATTTTTTTAATGTAAAGACTACAGCTAAGTTCTTTTTCAGTGGTGGTATAGTTCTTCTGGGCATCATTCAGTATTCTGAAGGCATAATATATCACATGGGATGTGTTTCCAATCCTTTGGCCTAGTACTGCTCCAACTGCATGGTCACTGGCATCACACATAATTTCAAAAGGGATGTTCCAGTCTGGTGCTTGGATGATTGGAGCTGAAATCAAGGACTCTTTCAATTTGTCAAAAGCTTCACTGCATTCTTCATTAAATTCAAAAGAGACATCCATCTGAAGCAATTTGCACATAGGTGCTGCTTTCTTAGAAAAGTCCTTTATGAATCTCCTATAAAAACCTGCATGGCCAAGAAAAGAACGAACTTCCCGCACACAATTGGGATAAGGTAGAGTTTGTATAATATCAATCTTTGCTTTATCTACCTTTATTCCTCTTTTTGAGACAACATGGCCTAAAACTATACCTTGTTCAACCATAAAATGACACTTTTCAGAGTTTAAAACAAGGTTAGTTTCTTGACATCTTTTCAAAATTAGTGAAAGGTTATGCAAACAATCATCGAATGAATTCCCATAAACTAAAAAATCATCCATAAATACCTCAATAAAATTTTCAAGGTAATATGAGAATATGCTAACCATACACCTTTGAAAAGTAGCAGGGGCATTACAAAGCCCAAATGGCATGCACCTATATGCGAATGTCCCAAATGGACAAGTGAAGGTTGTCTTTTCCTGGTCTTCAGGAGCAATTGCAATTTGGAAATAGCCTGAATAACCATCAAGAAAACAGTAGTAAGGTTTACCAGATAATCTTTCAAGCATTTGATCAATAAAAGGTAAAGGAAAATGATCTTTTCAGGTTACATAATTTAATTTTCTATAATCTATACAAACCCTCCACCCATTTTGAATTCGGGTGGTTACCAATTCCTCCTTTTGATTTTTTATCACAGTTATTCCTGTTTTCTTGGGAACCACTTACGCTGGGCTCACCCAATGACTGTCTGAAATAGTTTATATTACCCCAACCTCCAACAATTTAAGAATTTCTTTCTTCACTACTTCCATCATAGGTGGATTTAGCCTTCTTTGGGGCTGTCTAGATGGTTTAGCTCCTTCTTCCATCAATATTCGGTTCATACATGTAGAAGGGCTTATTCCCTTAAGATCAGCTATGGTCCAACCTATTGCAGTTTTGTGTTCTTTAAGAACTTAGATTAGTTTTGCCTCTTGATCGTTTTCAAGCTTGTTGGAGATAATAACAGGAAGTGTTTCTCCCTCTCCCAAGAATACATATTTGAGGTGATCAGGGAGTGGCTTCAGTTCAGGAGTAGGAGCCTGCACAACAGAAGGTAGAAGAGAAGTATCAGCAATTGGTAATTCTATATAAGAAACATTAGTTGTTGGTGGTTCTTCTGAAAAACCATTTAGTGCAGCCAGTTCCTCTTTTGTTTCTTCATCCAATTCTATCTTACCATCATCCTCTTCTATGGATTTTCCCACAATCACTTCCAATTTATCCTGTCTATCTAATTCAAATACATCATGTGCTAGGGAATCAAAGATATCTATAGAATAAACAGGAGTATCATCACCTAGATGTTTCATGGCTTCATACATATTAAAATTTATTACTTCACCATCAAATTCCATAATGAGTGTGCCATTGTGAACATCTATCTTGGTTTTTGAGGTTTTCAAAAATGGTCTCCCTAATAATATTGGGGATGTAAAATCCCCATTTTCCATGTCTAGTACATAAAAGTCTGCAGGGAAAACCAAATCATCTACCTGTACCAAAACATCCTCAATTACTCCCTTAGGGTATGCAGTGGACCTGTCAGCTAATTGAATGACCACATTAGTAGAGTTCAATGGTCCTAATTTCAAGGAAGCATATATAGAATATGGCATGACATTTATGGAGGCTCCTAAATCTAACATAGCTTTTTCAACATGAGTATCCCCAATTTTACATGGAATAGTAAACATACCTAGATCCTTGCATTTAGTGGGGAGTTTTGTTTGTATCATGGCAGATATGTTCTGACTCATTTGAACCTTTTCAAACCCCTTCAATTTTTGCTTTCTTTTTTGAGTGCATAATTCTTTCAAGAACTTTGCATATCTTGGTACCTGCTTAATAGCATCTAGGAGGGGAATATTAACTTCACATTTTCTAAAGATATCATACAATTCAGAAGTTTTCTCATTTAGCCTATTCTCTTTAAGAACTTCTGGAAAAGGAGGCACTACTTCATAATTTAAATTAGAAGGAGACTTACCTGTAGGTTCTTCATTCTCCTTAATTGATTTTCATTTTTCTTAGGAGAAGAGGGTGCTGGTGGACTTTCAATCTCCTTACCATTCCTTAAAACAATTGCACTAGCATTCTCTCTGGGGTTCACCACAGTTTGTGAAGGTAACTTACCTGAGTTTTGAGCATCCAATCGACTCACTGTGGTTGCTAACTGACCTACTTGAGTTGTCAGATTTTGAATGCTAGCTCTTGTCTCTTGCTGAAATTGATGAGAGTTATGTACAAGAGTTTTCACAATGTCTTCCAACGGATTACTTACCTGTTGATCCTGGGGTGCATTCTGTCTAGGATAATAGGCTTGCTGATTTTGTTGAAAATTTTGTCCTGCAGGCCTATCATTAGGACTCTATCCCAGTTCCTCCTTAAGCCTAGTGAATTGATAACAATCGTACCAATTAAACTCTAATTGATAAAAAATCCTTTAACACATTGGCAAAGTCTAACTTATCAACTGCATTAAGAACGAGAGAAACTGATAGAGCTAAATAAATATAAGCAAATCGATTATATTTAATTTAGTTGATCATTCATCATAGGGTTAATGATTTATATTCCAAAATATTTAATCCTATTTGCTTCATGAATCAAGTAATGAAAACTTTGTTCAAAACCTAATTTAGCAGTAGACTTAGACATACAATATACTAGTAGGCCTCCTAGCAATCACATAAAAAATTATTTAGAAAAGAAAAGCAGATGAATAAACAATACCTAGTTAAGATTGAACTATTGAAAACAATTCCAAATCTTACAATACATAAGGGTCCCTTGAGGTTTCAACCTACCTCAACCAACTAAAAAGAACTAGCCACGCAGGGCCATAAGAAAATCTAAAGAATTGAAGAACTTGGATGAAGAATTGGATGATTTCTCTGGCTGCTTTCCTCCCTTTTTATAGACTTTATCCTCCTAATCGAAGTAAGAATGTATTTAGGTCAAATCCCCGTCCATCCGACTTCAATTTGAGTGAAAAGACCTAAAATCGCGAAATCAGCAAGTGTGTACGGCGCGCGGGCGCTGCGACACTCGAGTAGAGCGCCGCGGCGCTACGGAGAACATGCCATGGGGTGCCGCAGTGCCCTATGTCAGAGCTGCGGCGCCCTATGTCAGCACTGTGGCGCTCTCTGGTTCCTTGCGATGGGCGCCGCGGGGCTCCGAACAGCTATGACGGGCTGCCGCGGCGCTCTGTTGAGAGCGCTGCGACGCCCAGAAAACTCTAGATTTTGCCGAAGTGCCGAACACGAAAGTTGTAACTCTATGTTTCTTCTTTCCATAGCCGCTGTCACCTCGATTGGAGCTTAAATGAGTGAGATATGCCTCCATTAGTGATGAATGGTCAGAAATAAGCATTTTTCATGATTTTCTCTCTATTTTTCTCTTCTTTACTTCTTTATTATTCCTAAAACATAAAACAAAAAAATTAATTAAATCCTATCTATTCACTATTTAAATAAAATAAAAAGTAACATAAAATATGCTAAATACATGCTTAATTTATAGCATGTCAAAAGCCCAATTTATGGGTGGAGATACTAAACTTAGTTACTTTAGCTCTTAAATTAGGAAAAATTACCCTAATTCAATCTTCTTGAAATTTTAAGACCTTTATTTCACAAAAATTTATCTTCCTTACCCAAGAATTTCATCTTTCTTTAGCATGTTTATTTCTAATATTTTCTCTTAAGTTTTCTCTCTTTAACTATTCCATTAATGTTAGAACATTTCTATGCATACACGTAAGGTGAAGAATTTCTAAGGATTATATTTCCTTAGATATCTAAAAATTGTCTATTAAATTTTATTTCCTTAATTAAATATTTATGTATCTTTATTAATAAAAGAAAAGAAATTAAGGATGTTACATTTCTCTCCCCCTAAAAGAAATTTTGTCCTCAAAATTTCAGAAATTACCTAATAAGAACAATTGTGGAGATTTCTTCCTCAAGAATTCTTCCAGTTCCTAAGTTGCTTCTTCTGGAGTCAAACCTTCCCATAACACCTTAACCAGGAGAATGGTTTTATTTCTCAATTGCTTTACATCGGTGTCCAATATTAATGCAGGTACTAGCTGGTATGTCATGTTCTCCTTTATTTGGATTGGTTCAACCCGTTTTATATGTGAAGAATCTAGAAGATACTTCTGAAACTGTGATACATGGAAAACATTATGCAGGTTTGACAAATTAGGTGGGAGGGCAACTTGATATGCTAACGTCCCCACTTTCTTCAAAATCTGATAGGGTCCCAAAAATCGCAGACTTAGCTTTCTAATTTTGAGAGACCTACCAACTCTAGTAGTCGGGGAAAGTTTCAAAAATACATGGTCTCCTTCCTCAAACTCCAGAGGTCTATGTCTCTTATCATAGTAACTCTTTTGCCGACTCTGAACTGTAAGTATTTTGTCTTGTAACATCTTGATTTGTTCAGTGGTTTGTTGAATTAGACCAGGACCTAATAAGTTCTTTTCTCCTGCCACAAACCAACATAGTGGAGATCAGCACTTCCTACCGTATAAAGCTTCATAGGGGGCCATCTTAATACAAGAGTGATAGCTATTATTATAAGTAAACTCCACTAAAGGTAGGTACTTATCCCATTCTTTACCCTTCTCTTTCACACAGGCCTCAACATATCTTCTAGGGTTTGAATGGTCTGTTCTGTCTGCCCGTCAGTTTGAAGATGGTAGGTAGTACTGAACCACAACTGGGGAACAAAAGCTTCCTGCAACGCCTTCCAAAACCTTGACATGAACCTCAGATCTCTATCAGAAATGATATTTAAGGGAATTTCATGCAGTCTAACTATTTTCTGGACGTATAATTGGGCGAATTGATCTAGTGAATAGTTAATTTTTATGGGAAAAAAGTGAGTAGATTTAATTAATCTGTCAACTATTACCCAGATAGAGTCATGTCCAAAAAAAGTCTTAGGTAAACCCATGACAAAGTCTATCGAAATACTGTCCTATTTCCATTTAAGGATATCAAGAGGTTGTAAAAGTCTTGCTGACTTTTGATGCTCTACCTTGACCTTCTGACAAATAAGACATTTCGCCACAAACTCGGCAATTTCCTTTTTCATCCCTGGCCACCAATACATCCTCTTTAAATCCTAGTACATTTTAGTGCATCCAGGATGGACTGTGTATTTACTCTGATGCGCTTCCTACAGGATCTTAGTCCTCAACTCTCGTTCTTAAAGGACACAAATCCTTCCTTGATACATGATTGCTCTATCTTCCATGACAGAAAAATTACCTTGATCTTTATGATCCTGTAAGTATTGGTCGTGAGCTTGAGCCTCTTTGATCTGGGCTCTAAGGTCACACCCTATACTTAAACCATTAATGATTAGCTTGTTTGGAGTAAGAGTAATGGTCAGATTAAAATGTTAAACTCCTCTAGCATCTGCATCTCATACACCATCATCTGACCCATGTGTAGAGATTTTTGACTTAAGGCATCAGCCATAACATTCGCCATTCCTAGATGATACTTTATCCCAAACTTGTAGTCATTGAAAAACTCTACCCATCTTCGCTGTCTCATATTAAACTTTTTTTGAACAAAAAGGTACTTAAGACTCTTATGATCACAGTATACTTCAAATGTTGCACTATACAAATAGTGTCGCCAAATCTTTAAGGCAAACACCACCGCTGCCAATTCAAGATCATTGGTTGAATAATTTCCTTCATGGGGTCTTAGTTGCCTAGAAGCGTAAGCAACTACCCTCTTGTATTAGCACACACCCTAGCCCTTTCTTTGAAGCGTCACTATACACTTCAAAATGTCCTATGGGGTATGGAATAATTAAAATAGGAGGAGTGGTCAATTTTGCTTTAAGCTCCTAAAAACTAGCTTCACATTGATAAGTCCATTTGAAAGGACTTCCCTTCCTGGTCAATTTAGTCAATGGCAAGGCTATACGAGAGAAGTTTTGTATAAACCTCCTATAGTATCCTGCTAAACCCAAGAAACTTCTGACTTCTGTAACTGTCTTTGGTCTTTCCCACTGAATCACTGCTTCCATCTTGCTAGGGTCTACGGCTACCCCTTTATTGAAAATGACATGTCTGAGCAATTTTGCCCCTGACAGCCAAAATCTACACTTCTTCAATTTGGCATACAACTTTTTCTCTTTGAGCACTTGCAGTACGATTCTGAGATGTTTTTCATGTTCTTTCTCACTCTTAGAATATATCAAGATGTCATTGATGAATACTACCACAAATTGATCTAGGTAGGGTCAAAAAATATGATTCATGTAATTAATGAAAATTTCAGGTGCATTTGTCAACCCGAAGGGCATTACTAGAAACTCATAGTGCCCATACCTAGTTCTGAAGGATGTTTTAGGTACATCCTCCTCCTTGATCCTAATATGATGGTATCCCGATCTCAAGTCAATTTTAGAAATGACGGAGGCTCTCTTTAGTTGATCTAATAAATCATCTATTCTAGGGATATGATACTTATTTTTGATAGTCACCTTATTCAGCTGTCTGTAGTCTATGCATAGTTTCAAGCTTCCGTCTTTTTTCTTAACAAACAATACAGGAGCTCCCCAAGGTGATACACTTGGTCTAATGAATTGCTTATCTAACAATTCCTCCAATTGTTTCTTAAGTTTCTGTAGTTCCTTTGAGGCCATTCTATAAGGTGCAATAGAGATAGGCCCTGTCCCAGGTAAGAGATCAATAGAAAACTCTATCTCTCTCTTGGGAGGTAAACCTGGAATATCTGATAGAAATACTTCAAGAAACTCATTGGCTATTGGGATTTCATCAAGCCTTGGTTCAACTTCTAGATTTGATAAGTGCAAGAGAATGTATCCAAGTACTCCATTCTTTAACTCCCTATTGACTTGATTGGCATTAAGTATTAATAACTGCATCTCTTTTTCTGAAGTAGGAGGTAGAAATTCAATGGTCTTGTTACAACAATTTAGCAAGACTCGATTTCTATACATCTAGTCTAACCCTAGAATGACATCAATACCTTTTAAAGGTAGACAGACGAGGTCTACAGAAAAATTTTTCTCCTAAATAGTGACCTGACAGTCTTTACATACAGAGGAAGTTAAGACTTTTTCCCTCATGGGAGTTACTATAGATAGCTCATAGGGGGTTTCAAAAATAGGATACTGAAGCTACCTAATACATTCTTTCGATATAAATGAATGACTAGCACTAGAGTCTAACAACATCATAAGAGCAAATATATATATATAGCATGTTCCTTGGATCATTTCGAGGGATTAAGTTGCCTCTTGGCCGTTCAGGGTGAAAATCCTTCCTTTCACTTGAGGTTTCTGTTCCGGCTGCTTCCCCAAATTTTGTGGCCAGTTCCTTGCAAAATGACCCTTATGTATGCAATTGAAGCAAACAACTGATCCCATGTAGCATGGCCAGTTACCATGCATACGTCCGCACTTAGTACACTTGACTATGAAAAAGTTCTATTGAAAGGGTCGGGGACTTGCAGTCATTGGCCTTTTGCTAGTACCCTATCCTTTTCCTCCAACATTTTTGCCAAAATTTTATGGACCGTTCTTCCTTTTCCAGAAATTTCATCTTTGTTTCTCATCTTCCACTACCCTCAAGCTCTTCTCCAGGAGTTTGCATTTATTTATCATAGGTACAAAGTCCCTTATCTTCATAGCTACAACAGCATTCCTTATTTCTGGATTCAATCCCACTTCGAACTTAACAGCCTTCCATGCTTCATTGGGGTTAAATCGCAGATAAAAGAAGAACTTAGACAACTCCTCAAACTTTGCGATGTACTGGTCTACAGTCATGCTGCCCTATCTAAGTTGGAGAAATTGAATCTCCTTCTCTACCCGCACAGTACTTGGGAAGTACTTTTCCAAAAAGGTGTCTTTGAATACCTGCCAGGTGATCTGTCTTCCTTGGTGAGCTAAAAGTTCTCTAATTCCATGCCACCAGTATTCTGCTTCATCTTTCAACATATATGCAGCGAAGATAACTTGCTGCTCCTCAGTACAACCCATGACTTCAAAGATTTTCTCTAGTTCCCTTATTCATCTTTCAGCTACAATTGGGTCAAAGCCGCCTTGAAAACAAGGTAGTCTAGTCCTTAGGAACTCAAATATACCATTATCATTCCCTGCCATCCGGTTATTAACACCATTCTCACCATTTGGGTTATTAGCATTCTGGAGGTATTGTAGAATTTGATTGGTGGTCATGACCTGGTCTCGAATTGCCGTGCAAGGTTGTGCAGGGTTTCCTCCGCATTGTTTGCCGGAATCCTCCTTGGTGGTGCCATTTCCTACTATGGCAAAAACAAAGTTATGCTGCTATTGAGGTGATCAAGCCCAATAGTTAGTTTCAAAAATATTTAACAGCAGTCATAACACCACCTCGGCATATAAATAAGAAACATTAGTAATTTCTTAGTCATATGAATTCATTGATCCCCTATACAGCACAAACACAAACATACTCAAGACACTATAAGATCGATTCAAATAACCATCCATACACTGGCCATCTAGGATCGACCTGTTCTGATACCAATTATGTAACAACTTTATTTATTTATTTATTATTATTATAAAATATAGAGTTCACATACACGTCTTTAATCAAAACGTACATACAACATATCAAACACATAAATATCTACATCTTATTTATTCTGGTTGACCGATTCCAGAGATACAGGTGCGAGTGGTTGCACCTTCACCGAGATCTGAACCAACTCAACTACAAACATTTTATTTATTTTTGGGATCTGCCCATCATAGAGTAACTCGATTCAACGTGCACTAAAAGCCAGAGCCATAGAAAAATCTACATAACTAATTTTTTTAACATGACATGGAAATATAGTGAGAATTAAATTCCAGTAAGTTCAACAATAAATCATAATCAATATAGCTCATCACGTCATGTTCATCTGTATAAACTACCGCAAATATCTTTGGTCATATGAATGCACTTTATCTATGCACATGAAAATCGTACAGTAATGACATGTATGACAGGATTAACTATTTTTAGAATAGCATATGATGATTATCAATTTATTCTCATATCAAGCTACCCCGGTCAGGGTGAGTATTTTCTACTCTCCAGTACGGGCTTTTCTCACTTCGTCCGACATGGCACACTTTCTCTTTCTTTTCTCATTAACATAATCATAACCGTTGGTAGGGCGTCCACTACTGGTGCACCACACGGATCGCCATGTGATCCTGCTTATTTCTTTTCTTTTCACATTAATAGCCAAAAATATGATTTCAATAACAAGTATGTTCATTATACTCACATGCCATAATTTTTTATCAAAATATTTCCATGTCAAAATTACACACTTAGGATGGTAAGAAGTTCATGCAATGACAATGGCTATGGCATATACTAGTCATTTATTATTCTCATTTATAACATTCTTCTTCTTTTTTAAACATTATATTTATCTCTTCATTTTTTTTATGCATGGACTTTAGTCACTTTTCTCCTACTTATATCATTTCCAACACATGTTCTCACAAATTTAATATAGCATTCTTCATCAATTTGGTTTCGACTAATATCCTATACGTAATTAGATTCATTTAGGGTAAACAAAACGTTGAAAATAAGTTTTACCAGATTCTGAACCGACCTAAACGTATCCTATAACATGGCTTGGTCATTTACTATAAAACAGCCATGCTTTAGGCTTGAAAATGCCAATTCCAACACAGAACATGGCCTGGCCGTGCCTTGAAACACGGTCATGCTTTATGTTGTGTTATGTCCTGATGCAGGTTTTCATCTTGTATGACCTTCTCTCACTAATTGGAGTATAACTCCCACATTTCAACTCTGATTTAGGTACTTGTGGTCTCATTTTAAAGAAAAGACAATTATATAAAACTATTATGTTAAAAGGTTTAGCTAAAAATTAAGGAATCATGGTGATATTACTCCCTCAAGGTACAGGTTATTTCTTCTCGGGTAGGTTCTAACCTCTACTTACTAATCTGTCCATATCTCCCTCATAAGAATTCAAAATTGATTGATTCCAGTGGCCAAAAATTCGTGACACTTATAGATATAATATGTATGTTAACAATTTATTTTAATTCCCAACAGAATGTTCCCAAAAATTTAAACACAGAAGTTATCCTAACATATTCTTCCTTGATTAACCATTTTTTGACCACTACTTACTAATCGGACCCTATCTACCTTATATGGACTCCAAATTGAGTAATTCCAGTGGCTAAAAATCTGTGAGACATAGATCTACATTTTTCATGTTAACCATTGATTTAAATTCCTTACCTATTCTTCCCAAAATTTTAAAAATTGAAGCTCAAAATTTTGCCACCCATAGCCATACTAATGCAGAACTATCTACAATAGCCTAAGTATTCAAACAAACATAACATGTAAGATGATATAGCAACATTCATGACCAATCATCAAAGTTCTAAGGTCAAAATCCCACATAGATGTTGTAAATTTCAAATCTTTTATTCAAAAAGAAATATTGTTAAACTTACCTTGAGCACTTAGTCCTCTAGATTTCTCCTTCCTCTTTCTTCCTTTCTTCCTCTCCTTTTCTCACTCTACCTTGCTTTTACTTTTTTCCTCTCCCTCACTTGAACAAAATTCTAATGTTATAAGGGTGGGTTTTGCTTAAATAGACTATCAAATAATTTACCTTTCATGATCATGGGTCTACCTTATAACAATTAGGATACACTTGGTTGATTTTTTGGAAAACAAATAACTCATGTTCTTGTCTTCCTCTTCCTTAGTCAAGATATGCATAGGAAAAGGAGATTTGTATTTTGAAAATTTATGATAATATGTTCTTAAGATAAGGGACAAGGTTCTTTCGATTTAGGGATTCATTTCCTTTTTCTTTTGTCTTAATCAAGTATGATAGGTTTGCCTTTTTAGGTGGCAAATTTTCAACCCTTGAATCTTCCTTGCTTAGTTAAAATTATTTGTGTAGGATAATGATGTTTTGTCATAATGCTATGTATTATTACCCACTTGCTAAAATTATGAGTGTAGGATATAGATGTTTTGTCCTAATGTCATGTATTATCATACTACTTGCTAAAATTATGAATTTAGGATATCACACTAGCTAAATTTTTATCTTAATGCCATGTCACCTAATTTTGATTACACCATTATTTCATCACTTTATTTTTATTTTTCCTCTTGGGTTTGGGCTCATTCTTGCCCATTTTCTTTACTGTGGTTAAAATTCTACCTTTCATAATGGGCTTGGTCACATTTTCATGATTTTTGGGCTACCAGTCCAATTTCTATATCCTAGTCCAAGTCTATATTTTATTTCTTCCTTTGACTATCCTATTGGCTTTCTAAAAGTTCATGTGAAGTAGAAAAACTCTATATGAAATGTCCATAGGTGAAAACCCAATTTATGGGTAGAGATACTAAACTTAGTAACTTTAACTCTTAAATTAGGAAAAATTACCCTAATTCAATCTTCTTGAAATTTTAAGACCTTTACTTACTTCACAAAAATTTATCTTCCTTACCCAAGAATTTCAGCTTTCTTTAGCATGTTTATTTCTAATATTTCCTCTTAGGTTTTCTCTCTTTACCTATTCCACTAATGTTAGAACATTTCTATGCATACACGTAAGGTAAAGAATTTCTAAGGATTATATTTCTTTAGATATCTAAAAATTATCTATTAAATTTTATTTCCTTAATTAAATATTTATGTATCTTTATTAATAAAAGAAACAAAATTAAGGATGTTACATTTCACCTATGGACACTTCATATGGAGTTTTTCCACTTCACAAGAGTTTCTAGCAAGCTAATAAGATAGCCCAAGAAAGAAATAAAACATAGACTTGGACTAGGATATAGAAATTGGACCGATAGCCCACAAACCATGAAAATGTGACCAAGCCCTTCATGAAAGGTAGAATTTTAGTCAAAGCAAAGGAGAAGGGTAAGAATGAGCCTAAATCCAAGAGGAAAAAAATAAGAATCATGTGAGGAAATAGTAGTGTAATAATAATCAAGATTAGGTCACATAGCATTAGTGTAACACCCCTAATTTCGTTTCACTTATTAATATAGGTACATAAATATTTAATGTAACATTTTTAATTTTGTTTTTTTTATTAATAAAGGTACATAAATATTTAATTAAGGAAATATAATTTATTAGGCAATTTTTAGATATCTAAGGAAATATAATCCTTAGAAATTCTTCACCTTATGTGTATGCATAGAAAATGTTTCTAACATTAAAGGAATAGGTAAAGGGAGAATACCTAATAAGAAAAATTAGAAATAACATACTAAAGAGAGGAGAAATTCTTTGGTAAGGAAGATAAATTTTTGTGAAGTAAGTAAATTTCTTAAAATTTCAAGAAGATTGGAGTTGGGTAATTTTTCCTAATTCAAAAGTTAGAGTTCCTAAGTTTAACATCTCCACCCATACGTTGGGATTTCACCTATGGACACTTCATATAGAGTTTTCCACTTCACATAAGTTTCTAGCTAGCCAATAGGATTGCCTAAGCAAGAAATAAAACATAGACTTGGACTAGGATATAAAAGTTGGACTGATAGCCCAAAAATTATAAAAATGTGACCAAGCCCTCCATGAAAGGTAGAATTTTATCCAAAGCAAAGGAAATGGGTAAGAATGAGCCCAAATCCAAGAGGGAAAAAATTAAGAATTATGTGAGGAAATAGTGGTGTAATAATAATCAAGATTAGGTCACATTGTATTAGGACAAAATATCTATAGCTTACATTCATAATTTCAACAAGTAGGTAATAATGCATGGCATTAGGACAAAACATCTATATCTTACATTCATAATTTCAACAAATAGGTACTAATACATGGCATTATGACGAAACATCCTTATCCTACATAAATAATTTCAGCCAAGCAAGGGAGACTCAAGGGTTGAAAATTTTTCATCTTAAAAGGCAAACCTATCATACTTGATTAAGACAAAAGAAAGGAAAAGTCTAGAGGACTAAGTACTTAAGGTAAGTTAGCTAAATCTCTATTTGAATCCATATTTTTTCTTCATCCTTAGGGTTCAAAACTCACCCTCCTTTTATTTAAGCTGCTAGAAAAGCTAAGGGAAGGGACGAATCTTGTTACTTCCTTCAAATGTACTGATCAATGTGAAGCTAGTTTCCAAGAACTTCAGACAAGATTGACTACTCCTCCTGTTTTAATTATTCTAGACCCCACAAGTTATTTTAAAGTGTATAGTGACGCTTCAAATAATGGGATAGGGTGTGTACTAATGGAAGACAAGAGAGTAGTTGCTTACACGTCTAGGCAACTGAGACCCTATGAAGGAAATTATCCAACCCATAATCTTGAATTGGCAGCGGTGGTGTTTGCATTAAAGATTTGGCGACACGATTTATACGGAACAACATTTGATCATGGGTTGAGGACTAAGATCTTGCATGAAGCACATTAGAGTAAGTACACAGTCCATCCTAGATCCACTAAAATGTATCAAGACTTAAAAAATATGTACTGTTGGCCAGGGATAAAAAAGGACATTGTGGAGTTTGTGGCAAAATGTTTAATTTTTCAGAAGATGAAAGTAGAGCATCAAAAGCCAACAGAATTTCTATAACTTCTTGAGATCCCTAAATGTAAATGAGAAAATATTTTGATGGATTTTGTGGTGGGCTTACCTAAGACTTCAGTTAGACATAACTCTATCTGGGTAATAGTTGACAGATTAACTAAATTTGCTCACTTTTTGCCCATAAAAATTAACTATTCACTAGACAAATTGGCCCAGTTATAAGTCTAGGAAATAGTTAGACTACATGGAATTCCCTTAAATATCATTTTTGATAAAGATCCGAGGTTCACGTCAGGGTTTAGGAAGGTTTTGCAGGAAGTTTTTAGAACCCAGTTGCAGTTCTGTACTACCTACCATCCTCAGACTGACAAGCAGACAGAACAGACTATTCAAACCCTTGAAGATATGTTGAGGGCTTGTGTGATAGAGCAAGGTAAAGGATGGGATAAGTACCTACCTTTACTAGAGTTTGCAGCTATCACTCTAGTATTAAGATGCCCCCTACGAAGCTTTATATAGTAGGAAGTGCCGATATCCACTATGTTGGTTTGAGGTAGGAGAAAAGAACTTGCTGGGTCCTGATCTAGTTCAACAAACCACTGAACAAATCAGGATGATATGAGACAAAATACTTATAGTTTAGAGTCGACAAAAGAGTTACAATGATAAGAGACATAGACCTTTGTAGTTTGAGGAAGGAGACCATATATTTCTAAAACTTTACTCGACTACTGGAGTTGGTAGGTCTCTCAAGACCAGAAAGCTAAGTCTGCGATTTTTGGGATCCTACCAAATTCTGAAGAAAGTGGGGATGTAAGCATATCAAGTTGCCCTCCCACCTAATTTGTCCAACCTACATAATATTTTTCATATATCATAGCTCCAAAAGTATCTTCCAGATTCATCACATGTAATACGGGATGAACCAATCCAAATAAAAGAGAACATGACATACCAGCTAGTACTAGCATCCATACTGGACACCGACGTGAAGCAATTGAGGAATAAGACCATTCCCCTAGTTAAAGTGTTATAGGAAGGTTTGACTTCAAAAGAATCAACTTGAGAGTGGAAAGAAGTTATGAGAAAGAAATATCCGCAATTGTTCTTAATAGGTAATTTCTAAAATTTTGAGAACAAAATTTCTTTTAGGGGGAGAGAAATGTAACATCCCTAATTTTATTTATTTTATTAATAAAGGTACATAAATATTTAGTTAAGGAAATAAAATTTATTAGACAATTTTTAGATATCTAAGGAAATATAATCCTCATAAATTCTTCAACTTATGTGTATGCATAGAAAATGTTTCTAATATTAAGGGAATAAGTAAAGAGAGAAAAACCTAACAGAAAAACATTTGAAATAACATACAGTTGTGTGTGTTTTATTAAATAACCGCAAGTGCATGGCGTAGTTGTAGCTAGTCCGGCGAGTACGGGTCGTATTCCATAGAGAACAATGTCAATTACTAGAATGATGCGAAATATACTATTTAAATCGATGTAATTCAATGGAGAGTTTTTCACAATTAAGTAAATTAAGGATTCAATTAACAAAAGCCTAGGGTTAGGGTTCACCATACTTATGATATTCAACATTCAGCATGTACCTCTAATTGCAATTATCTAGGTTATTGGGGATGGTTTAGCCTTAATTAACTAACAACCTCTTTCAAGCGTTACTAATCGTACCTAGGTTAATTCAATTGCCTACTTTTGTTGTTCTTAGTTCAACCTAAGTCCATTAAGTTCTATGCAACCATGGAATACAATTAATCGATTTTCTCGTGCCCACTAATTGATTCATTCCTAGAGAACCTTAAACTACTTTCGTGATTAAGATATCCCTAATTAACTATTAGGTTTCAGTATTAATCTTCACCTTTCAGTTCATCAATTAATATCCTAAGACGTGATAAAACGTTGGCTAGACATTCATTAACTCATATAATCAATGCATAATAGCAAATCCTAATTAACCATGGATAACACAATTAGGGTTCCAATGATTCAATGTGCACAGTGTATCACTACATCATAAGTGGGTTTACCAAAACCCTAGATCAAATCTACTCAAGCTTGATAGAAAGATAAATCAAAAGCATAATCCAATTCATTAAGTAATTCTATTCAATACAAACCAAGAGAAAGAGTAGAAGTAGATATGAGTGTAGAGATAGAAAGATAGAACCTGGATGAAGAATGTAATGATGAAATACATACTTGAATTGCTATAAATTCTACTATAAGAACATGAATTAAACATTAATCCTACTCTAAACCTAATCTAATGGTGTTTTCTAAGTCTAAAATTGAGTAAAAGAAGGTCTGAATGGATCTAAATGTTTTCCTCTATGTTTCCCTATGCATATGTATCAACTTGGCTGCCTAAAACCCTAAAAATCATGTGCTGTACGGACACGAAGCACGACAGTGTTCTAAGACACGGCCTGGCCGTGCTTCAAGCACACCAAGCACAGCTTAGTCGTGTTGGGGGCTGCCATGCTCCTTTCTTGCTAATTTTTGGTGTGTTGCCTCCTTGCTTCCTCTTTAGCATATTCCAAGTCCATATTACGCCTCTCATGATTGTTTTCCCTTGCTTCTAGGCCTCTTTTGCTCTCCTACAAACATAAAACAAACCAAAGCAGTATCTAGAGCAAAGTATAACCAAAAGTAGAGAAATAACCACAAGTTTACTATGAATTAGGGGATAAAATATAACCATTAAACACTTAAATTTCCCCTTTATCAACTCCTCCATGCTTAAACCTTTGGTTGTCCTCAAGCAAATAACATATCATATCAGTAGGAAGGGGGAAGATGCTTTCAAATTTTAGAGAATAGAAAAGTGCAATGCAAGTAATTTTTCACTCAATCAGTGTGCAAACAATAGATATATGAATAGACAATTACTAGATAGTCTTTGTTCTTCTAAAGTTAAACCCAAATTCTTTTATTATATATCTACTTCTATTGTTACCATTGAATGTATGCATCAAATTAATTTTCAGACACTCAAGTAGGCCACCTCATCCTTTAGATCTCCCTATGTTGTCTTATCCTTATTTCTATTTTTCTCACTCAATTTCTTTTATTTCATTCTCATTTGTTTTTTTTCTTTTGTCTATTTCATTCATCATTGTTTTTATAGAAATATGCAGTGAGTGCATGTTATGCTCCATCTCACTAGGGTAAAGGCATCTAGGTACTCATACTAAGGCCTTTTTGGTGCCTTGAAGGGGTACTTAGAGTGAAAACTTTTTGGGTTTCACATACCCTCATTTTTCACCTCTCCCTTCCTTCATACTCTCATAGTGTTAAATTCAGCAATTGCATACAATTTACAGCACAATAGAGAGATATTTTTCAAAAAAATCAGAGTTTTAATCCTAAAAGAGTGAGAGACTAAAATTTAAACTACCTATTTCATATCCTATTGTGTATCACATGTTCATGAGCTAAAATCAACCTATATTACACCAATCTATCTCTAAAATAGCAAACTATATGATTATACGATGAAACAAGAGATATTCAGCTTATAAAACCAATGTGCATTGTAACATCCTAAATCTTTAATAATGTTAGATAAATTTAAGAAAAAGTAAAAGATATATATGACCAAGAATTAAATTACTTAGTTATGGAACAATAAGGTAGTTAAAAAGAATAGGTGACATATAATTAATCATCAATCATACAAATACATTTTTAGGACATCACTAATTTAGGATTAGCAGTAAATTATGGCAAGAAAAGGAGAAACCATGCATCTTCCTTATTTTTTTTCTACAAACCATGACAAGAAAGGAACCTTCCTTATTTTGTTTCTACAAACCATGACAAGAAAGGAACCTTCCTTATTTTGTTTCTACAAACCATGACAAGAAAGAAACCTTCCTTATTTTGTTCCTACAAACCATGACAAGAAAGGAAAATTCCTTATTTTGTTTCTACAAACCATGACAAGAAAGGAACCTTCCTTATTTTGTTTCTACAAAACATGACAAGAAAGGAATCTTCCTTATTTTGTGTTTACAAACCATGACAAGAAAGGAACCTTCCTTATTTTTTTTACAAACCATGACAAGAAAGGAACCTTTCTTATTTTGTTTCTACAAACCATGACAAGAAAGGAACCTTCCTTATTTTGTTTCTACAAACCATGACAAGAAAGGTGAATTATTTGATAGTCTATTTAAGTAAAACCCTTCCTTAGAACATAAAAATTTCGTCCAAGTGAAGGAGAGGAGAAATAGAAGCAAGATAGAGTGAGGAAAGGAAAGGAAGAAAGGAAGAAAGAGGAAGGAGAAGTCTAGAGGACTAAGTGCTTAAGGTAAGTTTAACAATATTTTTTTTTTGAAGAAAAGTTTTGAAATTTGTAACATTTATATGAGATTTTGATCTTAGAACTTTGATGATTGGTCATGGATGTTGCTATATCATGTTGCATATTGATCTTGCATGTGATGTATATTTGAATACTTAGGCTGGTATAGAAAGTTTTGCATAGCTATGGCTATGGGTGGCAAACTTTTTAAGTTTCTATTTTTTAAAATTTTGGGAAGCATCGGTAAGGAATGTAAAGAAATGGTTAACATGAAAATTGTAGCTATATGTGTCACGGATTTTTATCTACTGGAATCATTCAACTTGGATTCCATATGAAGTAGATATGATTTGAATAGTAAGCAAAAGTCAAAAAATGGTTAATCAGGGAAGAATATGTTAGGATAGTTTCTGTGTTTTAATTTTTGAGAACATTCTGTAGGGAATTAAAATAAATGGTTAACATAAAAATTGTAGCTATAAGTGTCACTGATTTTTAGCCATTGTAATCATTCAATTTGGAGTCCATATGAGGTAGATATTATCCGAATAGTAAGAAAAGGTTAGAAAATGGTTAATCAGGGAAGAATATGTTAGGATAGCTTCTGTGTTTTAATTTATGAGAACATTCTGTAGGGAATTAAAATAAATGGTTAACATAAAAATTGTAGCTATATGTGTCACAGATTTGTATCCACTAGAAGTATTCAATTTGGAGTCCATATGAGGTAGATATTATCCAAATAGTAAACAAATGTTAGAAAATGGTTAATTAGGGAAGAATATGTTAAGATAGCTTCTATGTTTTAATTTCTGAGAACATTCTGTAGGGAATTAAAATAAATGGTTAACATAACAATTGTAGCTATATGTGTCATATATTTTTATCCAACTGAATCATTCAAATTGGAGTCCATATGAGGTAGATATTATCCGATTAGTAAGCAAAGGTCAGAAAATGATTAATTAGAGAAGAATATGTTAGGATAGCTTCTGTATTTTAATTTTGAAGAACATTCTATAGGGAATTAAAATAAATGGTTGACACAAATATTATAGCGATATGTGTCACAGAATTTTAGCCACTAGAATCACTCAATTTCGAATTTTTATGAGGGAGATATGGACAGATTAGTAGGTAGAGGTTAGAACTTATCCGAGAAGAAATAACCTATATTTTGAAAGAGTAATATCACCATGATTTCATAATTGTTACTTAAACTGTTCAATATAATAGTTTTATATAATTGTTCTATCTTTAAATTGACACCAAGATCAACTAAATTAGAGTTAATTTGAGGGAGTTATGCTCTGATTTGTAAGAGAATGTCAGATAGGATGAAAATCTACATCAAGAAAATAAAGAAATAAAATTAATATTTAAAAAAAAGGAAGAAAAATCTTATAAATGAAAATAATAAATGACTAGTATATGCCATAGCCATAGCCATTGCCATTACCATTGCATGAACTTCTTACCATCTTAAGTGTGAAAGTTTGACATGGAAATATTTTATAAAATGATATTTGAAATGGTTATGTTCATGGCATGATTACCAATGATTTTTGGTAATAATTATATTTTGATGAACATACTTGTTATTGAAAGTATATTTTCGGCTATTATTGTGAAAATAAAAGAAATGAGCACGGTCACATGGCAATCTGTGTGGTGCACCAGTAAGGTATGCCCTACCAACAGTTATGATTATGTTAATGAGAAAAGAAAGAAAAAGTGTGCCATGTCGGACGGAGCGAGAAAAGCCCATACCGGAGAGTAGAAAATACTCACCTTCCGAAGTAGCTTGATATGAGAATAAATTGATAGTCATCATATGATATTCTGAAAATAGTTAATCTTGTCATACATGTCATTACTGTACGATTTTCATGTGCATAGATATAGTGCATTCATCTGACCAAAGATATTTGCTATAGTTTATACAACTGAACATGACATGATGAGCTATATTGATGATGATTTATTATTGAATTTGCTGGGATTTAATTCTCACTATCTTTTCATGTCATGTTCCGAAAATTAGTTATGCAGATTTTTCTATGGCTCTAGCTTTTAGTGCACGTTGGATTGAGTTACTTTATGTTGGGCAGATCCCAGAATTAAATAATATGTTTGTGGTTGAGTTGGCTCAGATTCCTGTGAAGGTGCAACCAGAATAAATAAGATGTAGTTATTTATGTATTTGATATGTGTACGTACGGTTTAATTAATGACGTGTATGTGAACTCAATATTGTATAAAAAAAGGTTGTTACATGCATCACATGTTCATGAGCTAAAATCAACCTATATTATGCCCATCTATCTCTAAAATAGCAAACTATATGATTATACGATGAAATAAGAGATATTTAGCTTATAAAACCATTGTGTATCACATGTTCATGAGTTAAAATCAACCTATATTATGCCAATCTATCTCTAAAATAGCACACTATATGATTATACGATGAAACAAGAGATATTTAGCTTATAAAACCTCAAGCCTAAAGTCTACTCCCCCATGCTTAAAATTGACATTGTCCTCAATGTCAATATCAATGAGAGTACATGCAAAGGGGGAATTAACTCAAGTGCTAAGTGTCTACTCTCAATGAGATTTAACCAGCTAATCATAAATCAAAGCAAATAATCCACAACCAAAATTAATGTAAATTATATATTAACCAAAGAGTGCAGGTCAGAATCAAAGCATTCTAAGGGTAATGCACTAATTAGAGAAATACTTTGTCCAACAACTTAGGTAATACAAAAATTAGAAAAATTTAAAACTCAATCAATCTAGAGGAGTAATCCAGTCCAACCATCAGGGAAATCCAATCCAGATAAAAGAAATTAAGCATAAAGCAAAGGTTAAAATTAGACTTGGAGGGAAGCTATAATGGCGATGACAATAGCAGATGGCTCTTTTCCCTTTCTCTCTCTCTCTCTCTCTCTTTCTTTCTATTTTTTTACCTGGAACACGACCGTGCTTCAAAGCACAGCTCACTTGTGCTTGGCACTGGAATTCCAAAATTTCAGGATTTGGCCCATGTTGAGCAACACGGGTGAGGAGTGCTTGAGCTGGACTTGAGGCAAGACCGTGTCCTATGACACAGCCTACCCGTGTTTGATGCTAGATCCTCTAATTCTTCAAAAATTGCTACAGTTTTCAACCCTTTTCAATATCCCTTCATTTTCATTCTTTAATTCAACTTTAGGCACATGGGAATGGACCTATAAATCATATGGAAACACTCATTAAATTATAACCTAAGAAATCAACTAAAATTAAGGATAAAAACTAAACTAAAAGCTAGAAAACAAAGTAAAAAGAAACTTAAAAATTAAAATGTGGGTTTCCTCTCACAAAGCGCTTGTTTAAAGTCTTTAGCTCGACTCCCTTTTCATGCTTTCCACTGAAGGAGGCTTTAAGAGAGTTTGAATAACTCTTTTTAATCCATTATTTCTTAGTATGGTGCTTGAGGCTTTGGCTAATGCCCTTCAAAGATCCTCTTGGATCATTCTTTTCCTCTTTAACTCCATTGGGGTTGAGAGGAGGTGGCTTAGGTTATACTTTTGGAGCTTGGATTGCCTCCTCAATAGCCTTCTTTTCTTCCTCTTCTTTGACAAAAACACAAGAACTTTCCATTGAGCATAACTTAAGTGGGTTAGTAGGGGGAAAATTCATGGAATTATTATTCATTTTAGGTTCAGGTAAACCAATCATAGAACAAGATTCATTTAGAGATGAGGGGTTCATTGTATTATTCAAATTAAATTTTACTTTTTTATCCCCTACATTCAAAGAAAGCTTTCCATATCTCACATTTATATTGGCACTAGCCGTAGCTAGGAAAGGCCTTCCAACAATGATGGGGATTTCTATATCCTAAATGAATCCACAGTTAACTCCATATAGACTAAATGAATTTTACCCTATTAATCCACGGTTAACTCCATATAGACTAAATGAATTTTTCTCTTGGCCAGCACTATACCTAGGTTCTGTGTAGCTTTCACATACTCTCAATCTTTTCCAAGACTAGAACCACAAAAGACATAAATATTTTGAAACTGACGGAATGCGATTCCCTCCATAGCTGCACACACCCTAACTTTGAGTATGAAGATAAAGATACTAATGTGTGCATTTATAGAACTCAAAGACGAGCATAATTAGAATAGCTATGTGAGTGATTGGTGGATATTAGTTAAATTTAAGGTAAAATTCAAAAATGACGGAACGTATGCATATGTACAGTAGTTATGATTGTGACTCATATTAAGCACAAAGAGAATAAGGTTAAGATATCACCAGAAAATTTTCTTTTCCTTGTTGTCCTTTATGAAACATTGATGTCTTGGTTCATGTAGGAAAGTTGTAATTGATAGGCGTCATTGAAAAAAAAAGAAAAGAGTGAAAATAAAAACTAGTTAATTATTGAAAAGGGACAATCAAGTGATTAACCATGTTATTTCCAATATTCTTACCAGTCGACTATTGGTATCATTAAATCGACTAGTTATTTTCAAAATTTTAAATTTGGACTGAATTATTTTACAGTTGATTGATTACGTCTATTTTGAAGCAACCAATTGCATCCTACCAGTTAACTGCGTGTTCTTTGTTTTTCACAGACTTTTATAAGCTCATAAATGCTTATTTTCCATGTACTATTCTGCCACTGAATAACAGTAGCCTTGAATTAGAGTTTGACACTTATATTCAAAACTTACGACCACCAATTTTTGCCAAAATAGCAGCTAGGTTTTGTTTACAGATTTTCAAAAATTATGGCCACCGATTTTAATTTTCTTTCAATGCTTTGTCCAAATTTCTGACTTCCTATTTTGCCATCATGCTCTATTATGTATTTCTCTTTTTTTGCTGTGTCATTCTTCATTAATGTTTGATACTAAATGTAAGGTTCTTTTTCCTTATTATAAGGAGGGTTAATTTATTTTCTTTGAAAGTCAATTATTATGGTGTCCAAGTGGTTAGTAGGTTAAAGTAATGAAGATTTAGAAAGGATTTATCTAACAAAGAACGTACTTGAAAAAAAAAATTCTTTATATCAAGTATGTATAACTGTGTAAGTTGGTAGACCATGTGCAAATTAGAAAGAATAATGAGTTTACAGTATATATTGATTAAGTATTAAGGTATGAAGAACACCTAAATTTATCTAATGTAGTTGAGTAAGGAAATGAGAATATTTTGAGAACCGTATCTAAGAATAATGTAAAGCGATCAAGGTATTTGTATTAAGGGTTTATACCATGCTAAGTTGAGTTTAGTATATAGAATGTGAATTATGTTGAGATTTAAAATTCACGTGTAAATATATTGTTTTGAAGAGTTATTCAGGAAACCTTAAGATTTTAGTTGAATTATATTATAGCTGATAGTAAATCTAAATAATGTGCTTACGAAGTTATGCTTTAGGTAACTTTATATAATTTTGGTGAAAGTTGGGAGAAATTATTTGTCTTTAGTTAAACTTACCAATATTATTAGTTATCAGGCCAATATACAAATAGCACCATTTGAGGTTTTACATGAAATATTGTAGATCTCCTAATAGGTGAGTGAGTTGAGTAAAGTTAAACTTTTGGAATCTAATTTGGAATAACATGCAATAGATATAATATGACTAACCTAAATTGTTGATGTTAGTTTGGAAAGCATGCTTTAAGTATATGTTTTCGAGTTTGGTGGGAGATCCCTTAGTAGAATTTGTCTATAATAAAGTGTTATTGGATGACTTAAAGCCTTATGTAAAAGGTGTTACAAACTTTCTGTTAAACGATTAAGTGGGGTTAGACTTATTGTAAGATGTCGTTGATAAAGTGAAATTGATTTAAAAAAGAATACGAGTAACTCAATACAGGCCAAAAGTCTATAAGGATCATGAAAGTAAAGCACTAAAAATTATCAGTTGATGACTAAATATTATTGAAGCAATTACCCATAAAAGAGGTAATGAGGTTTGGAAAGAAGGAAAATGTTAAGCTCTAGTATATAGGCTCTTTTGAAATATTGAATAAAGTAGGCATAATGTATATCGTCTAGCCTTGGTATTAGGATTAAGTGATGTTTATACAGTCTTTCTTGTATCAATGCTAAGGAAGTACCTATCAGATTCTTTTCATGTTATCATATTTCAAGAAAGTTAATTCGGCAAAACTTTGGCTTAATTATGAGGAAAAACCAATGTCTATTGTTGATCGAAAAGTGAAGAACTTATGGTTGAAGAAAATCCCTATGGTTAAGTTTATATGGAAAAATCACTTAAGTGAAGAGACCTTTTAAGAAGTAAAGATGATATACAAAAGAGATATCCCCAATAGCTTGAGTAGTGAGGATAATAACTATAATTTATGTTTTGGTTTCATTTCTTACTTGTGATAGGATAGTTTAAAATTCAGGGACCAAATTTTCTAAGGGGGGAAGAATGTAACATCCTTAAAATTTAGTAATTCTCATTTATGTATGAATTATTAAAAAAATAAAGCAGTAAGGATGTAATTGAAAGGTTTTAAGGATGAAAATGAAAACTTTTTAATATTTTAGCAGTAAAATTGTAATTTTCTAAAAGTTTAGGGGTCAAAATATAAATAATGAAATTTGCAAGGACTTTCTCTAATAATTAGCAAATTGCTAATTAGTCCTCTATCATTTAGTAAAAAAAAAAAGAGACGAAAGGAATTTCAGGACGAATAAATAGTGAATATTAAATTTCTCTCTCCATACTTTCTCTCTCTAGATCTAGAGTACTTTCGAGTATCCAATCTCAAAACTAAGGGTACCACTGGTTTTAGGATGAAGAGTACTACAATTTTGGCCGAATAATTTTTCAAATCAGCCGCAGAATCGCCGTAGATCGAAAGTAGAAAATTTTAGAAAAAGG
This sequence comes from Gleditsia sinensis, assembly GCA_037074535.1. Classification (NCBI taxonomy): domain Eukaryota; kingdom Viridiplantae; phylum Streptophyta; class Magnoliopsida; order Fabales; family Fabaceae; genus Gleditsia; species Gleditsia sinensis. The sequence continues at coordinate 30,091,447 of CM073466.1, read as the reverse complement.
TAAATTTTGAAACTCCTATTTAGAGACCTCAAAATAAAAATCTGACACTATAGATAGATTTAGGAGATATATAAACTATAGGATATGAAGTTTTGTAGTCATCTGACAACTTTTGGTGTCATGAACAGTAACTCCGACCGGCATGAATAGTTATTTTGGCTAATGTGAACAGTAAATCCGGCCACATAAATAGTATTTCCGGTGATGAATAGTAATTTCCTATTGTGAATAGTGCCAATCAGTTGACCAGTGTTGACCAAGCTCTCGGAGGCCAAATTTTGCGATTCCAAAGTTATTTTCTAAGTTTTTAGACCCTCCGAACTCGTTTTTGAAATCCATTTGATTAGATTTAACTTGGAAAAACACATTTGGGGTTGTCTAACCTGGATTCCTAATCTTGTGAGTAGATAATTGGTTCTGTTTACAAATTATTTATATTATCATAATTTTCTAAAATGTGTTAAAATATATATTTTGTTTACGAACTAGCACATAGTTCAAAAAGAGTATGGTTTTATAAATAGATTTTAAAACTCATTGAATATGTGGTTCTAAATATATTTATCATTATTTGGTAAAGTGAATATTATGTGCATAAGGCATTGATTTGTAAAACTATAAAGTTGTTAATTATGATTGAATGGTAAGCGTAAAGCTCATGGCGAGTTGGTTGATAATTATACATTGCATTTTATGAATATGCATTTATATATATGTATTTATATGTATGGTTGAATATCGACGGGTTGTTTGGCTTGTGATGGTACCAAGTAGAGGACGCCTTATTAGCCAGAGTGAGCCAAGGGAGGGCTGCTCCAACCGGGTGACAGTGGTAATGTGGGGAGATAGATGGTTGATGAACTCACATTCTCCGATCACTTATTGTGACTGTAGTCGATCGGTCACTATGCGTATAGCAAATAAGTGAATTGTGAGTTTCAAGAGCTATAACATGCTTGAACATTATGTAAAAAACGTGAATTTTTAGTGCATATATAGTATGTTAATTATGCATTAACAAAATTTATGACTTTATCTCAAAAGCTTAATATTTTACTGTAGTTTATACAGCTAAACATAACATCATCCCTTGCTGTGTGCTTAGGAATATTTGATGGTTCTGATATGGGATTCTCCTATTATTTTCATGTGAAATATTTGTATGCATAACAACATTTGTTTAATGATCATACCGTGCTGAATATGGTTTTGGATATCTGAATATCCTTTGATTTGAGAATATTTGAAATACGGGTCCCATATGAATGTACTTCCAAACTTTATTTTCTATGTGACAAATTTTAAAACATGAGTAGATCCATATGATGACCTAAGAGACCATATGAGGTATTATATACTCACTAAGTTATCAAACTCACTACACATTATTTCCACATTTTTCATATAAGAATACAGAGTCTGATCCTGCTGATAGATGATCAGTTAGGTGACATATTCTCTGGGTGAGTCTACATTGTTTCTAAGGCTCATAGTTTTTGAATTATACTGTGTTTGTATTCTAGAGTGTGCTTTGAACACCACAGGCAGGATCCCTGCTTCTGTTAATACTTTAATATTTATAACTTGGTCTGTATAATGTGTATACATGAGAGAACCTTTATATATCTATTTCCGTGACAAAGAATAGTGTCATGCATGTTTCGGTAAATATCTTATTGTGAAAAAAAAATATTTTTTTTTACATGCCCTTAAATTGGGGGTGTTACAGATATCAACTAAATTGATGGTGAATTTAAAAAATGATGGCACACATGTATATGTATAGTAGTTATGATTGTGGCTCATATTAATCACATAACGAGAATAAGATTAAAGTATCACTAGAAATTTTCTTTTTCCTTATAGTAATTGATGAAGCATTGATATCTTGATTCTTGTAGAGAAGTTGTAAGTGATAGGCATCATTGTAAAGAAAAAGAGTGAAAATGCAAATTAGTTAGTTGTTAAAGAGGGACAATCAAATGATTTATCTTCTTTTTCTCAATGTTCTTACCAGTTGACTATTGATATTATTAAGTCGACTAGTCATTTTGAAATTTTTTAATTTGGATTGATTTATTTTACAGTTGATTGATTACATCTGTTTTGAATCAATCAATTGCTTCCTACCAGTTAACTACATGCTATTTATTTTTCACAAACTTTTATAAGCTCAGAAATTCTTCTTTTCCATGTAGTATTCTTCCACTGAGTAACAATAGCTTTAAATTAGATTTTGGCACATATATTCAAAACTTATGGTCATCGATTTTTACTGAAATAGTAGCTAAGTTATGTTTACATCTTTTCAAGAATTACGACCACGAATTTAAATTTTCTTGAATACTTTGCCCAAGCTTTTGACTTTTTATTTTGGCACTGTTCTCTATTATGCTTTTTGTTTATTCTACTACATTCTCCCTCATTAATGTTTGGTATTAAATTGATTGTAGCTTCTTCCTCGAATAGTCCTTTGCACAAAACCTTCACTAGCAGGACAGTTTTACTACATAGTTTCTTTACACTTCGTTCCAGAATCTCAATCGGGTCCAGTTGAGAAGTTGACATGCTATAATTTTAGCATGTATTTAGCATATTTTATGTTACTTTTTATTTTATTTAAATAGTGAATAAATAGTATTTAATTAATTTTTGTGTTTTATGTTTTAGGAATAATAAAGAAGAAAAGAAGAGAAAAATAGAGAGAAAATCATGAAAAATGCTGATTTCTAACCTTTCATCACTAATGGAGGCATATCTCGCGCATGTTAGCTCCAATCGAGTGATTCCAGCGGCTATGGAAAGAAGAAACATAGAGTTACAACTTTTGTATTCGGCACTTTGGCAAAATCCAGAAGATTATGGGCACTGCGTCGCTCACAAGAGAGCGCCGCGGCGCCACGTTAAGCCAAATCAGGAGCGCCGCGGCGCGGAGCTACCCAGGAGGGAGCGTCGCGGCGCTCAACCCAGGGTGCCGTGGTGCCTGAGTACCTTTGACACAGCCCACCGCGGCACTGACTAAGGGCGTCGCGTCGCCCCGTGGCATTTTTTCCGTAGCACCACGGCGCCCGCGCGCCGTACAGGCTTGCTGATTTCGCGATTTAGGTCGTTTTGGCTCAAATTGAAGTTGGATGGACGGGAATTTTGACCTAAAGACATTCCTACTTCGATTAAGAGTGGGGAATCTATAAAAAGAGAGGCAAGCAAGCAGAGAAGGCATCCAATTCTTCATTTACATTCTTCAATTCTTCTTTAGATTTTCTTATGGCCCTACGTGGCTAGTTCTTTTTAGTTGGTTGAGGTAGATTGAAACCTCAAGGGATATTCATGCATTGTGAGATTTGGAATTGTTTTCAATAGTTCAATCTTAACTAGGTATTGTTTATTCATCTGCTTTTCTTTTCTAAATGTTTTTTTCATGTGATTGCTAGGAGGCCTACTAGTATATTATATGTCTAAGTCTACTGCTGAATTAGGTTTTGAACAAAGTTTTTATTACTTGATTCATGAAGCAAATAGGATTAAGGATTTTGGATTATAAATCATTAACCCTATGATGAATGATCAACTAAATTAAATATAATCGATTTGCTTATATTTATTTAGCTCTATCAGTTTCTCTCGTTCTTAATGCAGTTGATAAGTTAGACTTTGCCGATGTGTTAAAGGATTTTTTATCGATTAGAGTTTAATTGGTACGATTGTTATCAATTCACTAGGCTTAAGGAGGAACTGGGATAGAGTCCCAATGATAGATATTTGGTTTAAGATTGATAATTTTTTCAATGATCGATGCAATCCATTGATGTTGAATATCGACCGAAACCAACGCTTTTCTCATTAATTACTCTTTTCACTATTTTCATTATTGTTTAATTTACTTTATTCACAATTATCAAACCCCCCTTTCTTAATCACATAAGGTAATTCCAGTCTGTGTGGGATCGACCCTTACTCCCACTACTACAGGTTAGTTTTGAGGTAAGGTATTAATTTGGGTGTACCTGCAACAGTGTGCACCAGAAGTCAAGTTTTATTTTACTACTATTTCTTCTTCCTAAATCACATGCGACTGATCCGGTAGATATTTTTGAAGTTGAGAAACATGAAACACATTGTGTAGGTTTGATAGTCTTGGGGATAAGGATATTTGATATGCCAATGGCCCAAGTTTCTTGAGTATTTGGTAAGGTCCTATATAACGTGGCCTTAATTTCTTTATACCAATTCTAGTAGTCGGAGAGATCTTCTGGAATACTTGTTCCTCTTCCTAAAAATGTAAGGGCTTCCTCCTCTGGTCATAATAACTTTTCTATCGACTTTGGGCAGTTTGCATTATGTCTTGAATAATTCGTATCTATTCTGTAGTATGCTAAACTAACTCAAGACCTAACAACTTCTTCTCACCCACTTCATACCGACATAGACGCAATTTGCATCTTCTACCATACAAAGCATCATACGGTGCCATTCATAAAGCAGAAATTTGAGTGTTTAATGATTATATTTTATCTCCTAATTTAAAGTAAACTTGTGATTATTCCCTTATTTTTTGTTATGCTTTGCTTTGGATACTGCTTTGGTTTGTTTTATGCTTGAAGGTGAGCAAAAGAGGCTAAGAAGAAAGGGAAAACACTCATGACAAGAGCCATATAGACTTAGAACAAGCTGAGAAGGAAGCAAGGAGGAAACCCTAAATAAATTGGCAAATTCTGAGCTAGGCAGCTTGAAGCATGGCCAGGCCGTTCTCTGTACGAAAAGTGAAGAATTTCCCAAATTTCCAGCCCGAAGCATGGCTAGGTCGTGTTATAAATAGATAAGGAAGCGTAATCAAGAGGTTCGAAACACTTACAGACATTCTAGACTTAATTTTTACGCTTAGAAAACACTTTTAGATTAGGTTTTGTGAGGTTCATTGTTGAATTTATGTTTTAGAGTAGGATTTACAACAATTGAAGCATTGTATTTCATCTTTACATTCAGTAATTCAGGTTTCATCTTTCTACTTTAGTTCTCTACTTCTACTTCTACTCGTTCTCTTGAATTGTATTGAACTTGAATGATTTACTTATTGAATATGATTTTGGTTTATGTTTCTATGATGTGTGAGTAGATATTGATCTAGGGTTTGGGAAACCCACTTATGGTATGATGATACTACATTGTTGAGTTGAATGTTACAACCCTAATTATGATTACTTCTAGATTAATTAAGATTAACTATTATGTGCATGAATAAGAGTTGGTAGAATTCCTGATCACCAATCTATCACGTCTTAGGTATTTAATTGATGAACTGAAAGGTGAAAGTTAAAACCGAAACCTAATAGTTCATTAGGGATATCGTAATCAAGAAAGTAGTTTAATGTTCTCTAGGAATGAATCAATTAGTGGGCAAGAGAAAACCGACTAATTGTATTCCATGGTTGGCATAGAATTTAATGGACCTAGGTTGAACTAAGAACCACGAAAGTAGGCAATTGGATTAACCTAGGTACGATTAGTAATGCTTGAAAGAGGTTGGTGGTTAATTAAGGCTAAACCATCCCCAATTACCTAGATAATTGCAATTAGAGGTAGATGTTGAATGTTGAATGTTGAATATCATAAGTGTGGTGAACCTAACCCTAGGCTTTTATTAATTGAATTACTTATTTACTTAATTGTGACAAACTTTCTATCGCATTATATTGATTTAGATAGCATATTTCGTATAATTATAGTAGTTGATAATTATTCTCTGTAAGATACGACCTGTACTCGCTAGACTAGGTATAGCTACGTCGTGCGCTTGTAGTTGTTTATATAACATACATAACAAGCTTTTGACCAAGGTGCATAAGCAATAATCGTGTGGTAGCTATTATTATAAACAAACTCCACTAAAGGGAGATACTTATCCCATTCTTTTCCTTGATCTAAGGTGCATGCTCGTAACATATCTTCCATCGTCTGTATTTTTCTTTCGGTTTGACCTTCTATTTGTGGATGATATGTAGTACTAAATTATAATTTAGTACTGAAAGCTTCCTATAAAGTCTTCCAAAATCCGGAGGTAAACCTAGGGTCTTAATCTGAAAAGATGTTGCTTGGAATCCCATGCAATTGAGCAACCTCCTTCACAAAAAGGTGTGCCAGTTTATCTAGTGAGTAGTTAATTCTTATAGGTAAAAAGTGTGTAGCTTTTGTCAATCTATCCACTATTACCGAAATGAAGTCATAACTAGCCTAAGTCCTAGACAAACCAACGACAAAGTCCATGGCAATACTATCCCATTTCCCCTCAGGAATCTTCAATGATTGCAATGATCCAAAATGACTCTGATGTTCAATCTTGACTTTCTGACAAGTTAAGCACCTTGCTACATATTCAGCTATGTCTTTCTTCATTCTTGGCCACCAAAAGGATCTCTTTAAATCTTGATACATCTTTGTGGCTCTCGGATGGATAGCATATTTACTCTGATGTCCTTTATCAGGAATTTTTATCTTAAAGTCCTCTCTTTGTGGCACACATATTCTTCCTCTATAAAGGATGATGCCCTCTTCTGACTTCGTGAAGTTCAGTGAATTATGTTTACTCTAAAGAAAAGGATCTTGTGCTTGCGCTTCCTTAATCTGCGTCTTCAACTCGCAAAGAAGTAAACTTTTAGGTGTGGTCACTACCGACAACCTTAAATTCCTAAATTCTTCAATGAAGCTCATCTCTTTCATTAGCATATGACTTAGATGCAGGGATTTTCTAATTAACATATCTGCTACCACATTCTATTTTCCTAGGTGATACTTTAGTTCAAATTTATAATCATCAATGAATTCTATCCATCTTCTCTGTCTTATGTTCAATTTTTTCTAATCGAAAAGATATTTTAGACTTTTGTGATCATTATATACTTCAAACACCATGCCGTATAGATAATGCCGTCAAATCTTCATGGCAAAAACTATAATACCTAACTCCAGATTGTGAGTGGGATAATTTTCTTCATGCAACCTTAGTTGTCTGGAAGTATAGGCAACTACGCTGCCTTCTTGTATCAAAACACACCCCAGTCCCTTCTTGGAAGCATTTGTATAAACTTCAAAGCATCTCGAAGGATCTAGGAGAATCAAAATAGGAGGTGTAGTAAGCCGAGTCTTAAGCTCTAGAAAACTATTCTCACATTCTGAAGTCCATTTGATTAAACTTTCTTTTTGAGTCAATCTGGTCAAGGGTAATGCTATTTGTAAAAACCCTATATAAATCTTCTGTAATATATAGCCAGACCTAGAAAACTTCTAATATTGGTCACTGTGTTTGGTCTTTCCCACTTGAGTATAGCTTCTGTTTTGATAGGATCCACTGATACCTCTTTTGACAGCACGTGCCCTAGAAACTTCACTTCTTACATCCAGAACTTGCATTTCTCCAATTTAGCAAAAAATTTCTTTTCTTTCAGGACTTGAAGCACTGATCGAAGATGATGTTCATGCTCTTCTATATCCTTCAAGTAAATTAAAATGTCGTCAATGAAGACTACTACAAACTGATCTAGATAGGGTTGAAAGATTCGATTCATATAATCCATAAATATCCCGGGTGCATTAGTAACTTCAAACGACATAACTAGGAACTCATAATGCTCGTATCTAGATTGAAAGGATGTTTTGGGAATATCTTCTTCCTTTACTTGAATATGATGATATCTTGATCTTAGATTTATTTTGGAGAAAACGGTTGGCCCCTTAAGCTAATCTAACAAATCATCTATTTTCAGTAACAGGTACTTATTCTTGATAGTCACCTTGTTGAGCTGTCTATAGTCAATACATAATCGTAGACTTCCATCTTTCTTTTTCACAAATAACACTGAAGCTCCCCAAGATGAAACACTAGGTCAGATAAAATTCTTTTCCAAAAGGTCTTCAATTTGCTTCTAAGGCTCTTTTAACTCTATAGGAGCCATCCAATACGGGGTGATAGAAATAGTAGTCACTCTTGGCACCAAGTCAATGGAAAATTTCACTTCTCGCTTAGGCGGTTGTTCAGTAATTTTCAAAGGAAAGACTTTTGAGAAATCATGAACTACTAGAATCTTAACCAGTTCTTGCTCAGCTCCCATGTTAAGAGCACATAAAAAATTATAGTCTGAATCCTCATCAACTAACTCATTCTGGAGTTTATTGGCTCGGTCATCTTTACCTTTGGATTCCTTATCAAATCTAGAAGAAAAAATAAGAGTCTTCGTGTAGCAGTCTAATAGAATCTGGTTACGACTGAGCCAGTCCATCCCCAGAATCATGTCTATATCCTCTAGGGGTAAAAAAATCAGATCCACAATAAAGGATCTACCATATACTTCGACTAGGTAGTCTTTACAGACCGAAGAGGTACAAACTTTTCCTCCCGTAATGGTTAATACCATCAACTCAAATGTCAATTTAGATACGGGACAAAGCAGTTTCTCCACACAAGTAGATGATATAAAAGAATGACTGGCACTCGAATTGAAAAGCATAATCAGAGGATAGACATGAAGATAACACGTACCTTGAATCAAATCAGGAGCTTGTTTCGCTTTGACCCCGCTCAACATAAAAACTCTTCCTCTAACTGGTTGAGTTCGCTTGACCTTCTTTCCATCCTCTAGAAGACATCGGCAAGCTATATGACCTTTTTGCCCACATCAGAAGCAAGTAGCCAAGTTATGGAGATAGGGTCTATTGCCATGATGTCACCCACATGTCCTACATTTACTTCCGGTAGCATTTTGCACCGAAGTTCTAGCCCCCATAGCCAAGGGTTTCTTACTTGTCACTGTATTTCTTCCCCTAACAAAGCGATTAAGAGTTGAGAATTCTCTCTTTCTCTTCCATGGGGCTCGTCTATCCTTCTCTTCCTTCACTGTTTTCAGACTCTTCTCTAGCAGTCGACACTTATTGATTAGGGGAACAAACTCATGAATCTCTAAGGCCACTATTGTATTTCAGATTTTCGGCTTTAGACCAACTTCAAACTTAATTGCTATCCAGGATTTATCTGAAATATATTTCAAATAAGATGAGAATTTCTAACTCTTTAAATCTTGCAATATATTGGTCAATCGATCGTCCCCCTTGCCTGAGTTGGAGGAATTCAATTTCCTTCTCAGCCTTGCCTTGACACTTCTAGAAAAATACTTGTCCAAGAAAGTCTCTTAGAAGATAGACCAGGTAAGTTGTTGACCCTGGTGAGCTAACAACTCGCTAACTCTTCTCCACCAGAACTCTACTTCTTTTAGCATATACATAACAAAATTCACTTTCTGCTCATTCAAACACTCTAGAACCCTAAAAACTTTCTCCATTTCCGTCAGCCACCTATCTGCAACCATAAGATCCTATCCCCTGACAAAAGATAGAGGCTGGGTTCTCATAAAATCTACCCATCCATTGCCTGAGTTCCTTGGGTTCTCTCCCATTTCACCATTAGCATTACTATTGTTTTGAATATGCCACAGGATCTAATTTGTGATAGAAACTTAATCTCGAATAGTAATGGCTAGATCTTGCAGAGTAGCTTTTGCGCTTGGCGCTGAATTTCTCCTAGATGATGCCATTTTTTACTATATAAATCAAAGAATTAGTCACTATTGAGGTGATCAAGCTCAACAGTAATTAAAGAAAAATTTTCAATACAGTAATGATAACATCATCAAGCATACATAAAAATGCTAGCAATTTTTTCTTAATAATTCTGGTAAGCTACTCTACTCCATCTATCCTTATCTTATTCAAGATGCTCGTAGATCGATCCAAGTAACCATCCAACCCCATGGCCACTTAGGATCGACCTGCATTAATACCATCTTGTAACAATCAGTTTGTTTAGGTGATTACACATTTGACAAACAATCATCCAAAAGATATGCATATATATATATATATATATATATATATATATATATATATATAAACATGAGTTTACATAACATCAGAGGTTAACAGCATATATACACATGTAACCCTAGGTACTAAACATACATCCCAAAAGACAAAGTACAATGTGGTTACACCAAAACAATGGAGTTAGCCCATTTATATCAACAACATATGTACATAACTACTATCCTACTTTTCCTTCCCAGTGGCCAACACCCCCAGGGTACTACTGGTGGAGGAGGCAGCCCAGGTGCAGGTACCACTACTATATTAATAACCCGTAAGTTCATGATTATCATGAACTATCCCAAATAGAGAACGTCTACTGTCTAAAGCTCAAGGAGAATAGTCAGTGTAACATCCTGAGTCTCTAATAATATTAGATAAATCTAAGAAAAAGTAAAAGATACATATGACCAAAAATTAAAATACTTAGTTATGGAATAATAAGGTATTAAAAAAAAGGTGACATATAATTAATCATGAATCATACAAATAAAATTGTTAGGATCATAATGGATGGGGGAAGAATATAAATACATTTTTATGACATTACTAATCTAGGATTAGCAGTAAATTAAGGCAAGATAAAACAACTAAGGAGCTGCCAAGTATCACCACCAAAGGATGCTACCTTGCAGCCACCATGCACGTTCCTCATTTTGTTTCTACAAACTATGACAAGAGAGGAAGAAACCATGCACCTTCCTCATTTTTTTTCAACAAACCATGACAAGAGAGGAAGAAACCATGCACCTTCCTTATTTTGTTTCTACAAACCATGACAAGAGAGGAAGAAACCATGCACTTTCCTCATTTTGTTTCTATTAACAATGACAAGAGAGGAAGAAACCATGCACCTTCCTTATTTTGTTTCTACAAACCATGACAACAGAGGAAGAAACCATGCACATTCCTTATTTTGTTTCTACAAACCATGACAAGAAAGGAAGAAACCATGCACCTTCCTAATTTTATTTTAATTGTTTCTTTCCTCCATAAATACTATTGACAAGAGGGAGTTTAAGATAGAAAGAAATGAATAGAGAAAGAGGGAGAGAGAGAGAATAACCAGAAATTTGAGAGAGGAAATGCTTATAAATTGAGAGAATTCTTCTTCCTTCACCATAAGGTAGTGAGAGTGAGAGTGAGAGTGAGTGCTAAGATTTGAAGATTTTCTCAACCCATATTTTGTACAAAAAACGTGGCTGAGTTTCAAGGGAAACCAAGAGGAGAAGAAAGCTACAAATTGAGAGCCTTAGGAGTAGGTTTGCACAAGGTAAGTGTGGCTTTTTATAAAAATTTGGTTTAAAATTTATTAGGCTAAATTTAGGATCTGCATGGACAAATTTCTGTCTAAAATATGAAAACATATTCAACATAGAAGTTGTAGCCCTATGTCTTAATTTCCATAGCATTTGGAATCACATCCATCAGACTTAAAATGAGAGAGTTATATACTAGTGAGTGATGAGAGGTCTGAATCGGGTATGGAATTTAGAATAGTGATAATAGCTTCGGGTTTTTGAATTTTTGGGACTAATCTATATGGAATATGAAGCAATAGTTAACTTACAAAATGTAGATATATGTCTCACGGTTAAATGGACCACTATAAACACCCAATTTGGAGTCCATACGATTGAGTTATGGTCTGATTAGTGAATAAAGGTCATAGAGCACATAAGGGTTAGGTTTGAGAACATAGAAACCTTTTAGTACCTTAAAATATTGGCTCAGTAAATTTAGTAAGTACCCTTTAAATTCTATAAATTTCTACGAGAAAAGTCTTAAAATTTTCATAATCAATTCTAGAAATTTTTGTAATTTTTGAGAACCTACAACTAGGCCTTTTGCAATTAAAACCTTACTGAGAACAATTTGCTGAACAACTTAGACTGTTGATGGAAATACAAAACATTGAAGGGATTGAATGTTGAATTTTTGTATGAAACTTTTATGACATGTGAGAGGGATCCTATTTATGGATCCCACAAAATTGGAGGAAATTCTAGGTAGTTTAAGGCATATAATAAAATATAGAATTTCTGTGGGATAGGAAGTGATTCAGAACATAAGAGAACTAGGGGCAGCCATAAAAATTCGGTTGTTTGACGGTACAACTGAATTATTTTTTACTTGAAATTTTTATGACGATTATATAACATATCTAGAATACTCCTTATAAAATATCACGAAATTTATAAGAAGGTTTACCCATCTAAAGGAATGGAAAACAGAATAGAAATGGAACTAAAACCAATATGCACTATTCTAGGTTAAGGAGGTACTTCTTAGGGTGAATGGAAGATTTGAGGGTTGAGAGATCCAAGAAAAAAAATTGACATGTAAAGATACCTCTATACAAAATTTTAGAATTTTTAAAAGACTTTTGTTATATTTAATAATAACCCCAAATCTTACCAAAATCATAGTTTTGTTTTGAAGAATAGAAGCTCTTAAACTATAGATTTATGACTTTAGGTACTATTATGCATGTATTAACCAAGAACACTTATATGTTTTAGTTTGAGTTGCTAGTTGTAACCTTGGTAGCCTTGGAAAGGAAGTGATTGTGCTGAAATTGAGGTAACTAGCCTTTCCTTAAAACACTCTTTATGTTTATGAACTTGAATTTATCAATTTTCACTGGTTTTCCTGACTTTTATGCTATGATGAATGATGGTCTAAAGATATGTTATGTATACATTCTCAGGAATTAAGGGTGTGCCCAAATTGTGTCAAGTTAGCCCCATTTCCCCCACGTATTGGCCAATAATAGGAGATGCATAACCCTTTGCAGGTATGTGACTGCATTGGGTAAGTATACCAACATGTTATGGGTCCCTAGTGTGACCAAGATGATGTATGTATGTATGGTCAGTGCTTATGTTTTAGTGAAATAAATTGAGATGTTTTAAGGAATGGAATGTGTACTGTTTGTCTTAAAATTTGCTAGCTATTGAGATTGTAATATCATCTTTTTATATCCATACAATCACATTCCAGGTACTCTAGCAATATGTGATCAACAAGATTTCCAAGGTTGACTTATCTGAATATAGATATATGAAGAATGACGCTAGTAAGTAGGCGTTACATATTAGTGGTATCAAAGTGGTAGTTCTAGGAATTTACTGTGTGTTGGAATAAGTACTCATTACCTCATATAGATGATCTGTTTGAGCAGCTACAGGGTGCTCAACGTTTTTCAAAAATTAAATTGATTTGAGATCTGGATATAATCAATTAAGGGTAAGAGAAGAGGATATTTAGAACATTTCTTTTAGGACTCGTTATGGGCATTATGAGTTCTTGGTAGTGTCATTTGGTTTGACAAATGCCCTAGCTGCATCTATAGACTTGATAAATAGTAATTAAACCATACCTGGATCAAATTATTTTTGAATTTATTAACGAAATAGTAATATGTTTCGAGAATACATAGGATAATAAGCAACAATTAAAGATAGTTTTACCAACTCTAAGGGAGTACGATTGGTAAGGATAATATCCAAGTTAACCCTAAGAAAGTAGAAGCAGTACAACAATGGCCATGTCCTACTATAGTTACAGATGAAGATCCAAGTCCAATTTATGCTTTCTACGGTTGTCTGTTGTCCATTCTATTTGAGCCATAGTTGGATCAGGAATATGAACATATGCTTGTAAAGCATCAATCAACTCCTCAACATTTGAAGCTGAAATGAGAATTCGTCGTGCTGAGTGTAGGATAAACCTTTGTTCCACAACATGATCAAGAAAAGACAACAAACCATCAAAGAAATGATTAACATTTAACAAACCTATCAGCTTTTTATGCATATTCAATTGTGCCCAAGAGACTATTTGAAAAATCTCTTCTAAAGTACCAAAACCCCCTGGTAAGGCAATGAAGGCATCATCATTGCTCATCATTCTAGCCATGCGCACATGCATAGAAGCTACCATAAATTCTTCCCCAATTGCTTTTCCTATGATGTTAGATTCAGCTAAAGCTGTAGGAATAATACCTAGAACTTGACATCTTCCTACATGTACAGCTGT